>CAUYQG010135861.1:0-14137 GCA_963574415.1 Tarsius wallacei
CCTGTAGTTCCAGCTACTTGGAAGGCTGAGGTGGAAGGATCGGCTAAGCCCAGTAGGTCAAGGCTGCGATGGCTGGGAGCATGCTACCGCACTCCAGTCTGAGCGACAAAGAGACTCCAACTCAAAAAAAAAAAATTAGACAAATCCCTGATGACAGTCTAAGATACTAAAGGATCTTAGTTTTCAGACAAAATTGTATGTGTCCATTTTTCCTTTTCTTTCATGAGTCATATTTTAAAGTCTTTAATTATGTTCTACAAAATGCCTAACTAGTACTTTCCCAAATTATAAAGTCATCAAAAAAGTCTGAGCCTCGAACAAAACCAAGAAACATCTAAGAAGACATAATGTCTAAACCTAATATGGTATCCAGGATGGGATCCTGAAATTTTAAAAAAGGACGTAAGAAAAAAAATAAGAAAATCTGAACAAAATATGGATTCTTATTATCATCAATAATAATGTGTCGATATTGTTTCATTAGTTGGGACAAATGGAACATACAGATGGAATGTAATATACACACAAATGTAAGTTTCCCAATATGGAAGACTAGGTATGGAGTATATGGGACTGTGTACTCTTCACAACTTATCTATCAATTCAAAATTATTTTGAAATAATCTAAAATCTTAAAAATGAAAACGAAACAAAATAAAATGACTGGACACACACAGGGAAAGTTATACTGAAGCATGCAGTGTAGATACTGAAATGATTGCACAAATTAAAAATGGCCAGATGGATTTTAAGAGTCACAAATATGGGAGGAATCATAAGAAGTCACTCCTTTTGTTCCTCTTCCCTGATATAGTATCAGATGTAGTTCTCTACTATATTTTAAAGCCCTCAATAGAAGATCCAAAGCTTTCCTCAGTTGATTATTACAATTTTTAAGTTTTTTTTACTGTACTTTTTTGAGTTTCAAGTTCTTTAATTTTTACGTTCCTTTTTTATACCACAATTTCAGGTCATCTTTGCTTTGATCTTTCTTAGTGAAGATATGTATGTGAAATATTATATTTTGGGTAAATGCTATGCAAATACTTGGAGACAATTACAAAAATGACCTTTAGTCTTAAGGTCAAATAATGTCTGTTCTTTTGCTTTTCCCCAGCAGCTCATCTTTTCTATGTTTTTGATCATCTTTATAATTTTCTTTGAAATTTCGTATTAGAAAAGCTCAACAGGGAAAGGTAACTAACTATTTAGCAGACTTGCAGCATTTTAATGGCACTGCTGGATTTCATCATGCAGATTTGCCCTTTTCGTCACCATATTCAGACTTCTGTAGTACAGAAGGAAATGCCAAAACTTTGCCCTAAGTAGTGGAAATTGTATTCTGCCGTTGAAATTGTATCTCTCTCAAAAATAATACTGTTTGAGCTGAAACATCACCATAACTTTTCCAGAACCAAGAACATGGCATTCAAAATGTATAATTTGACCTCCTTTGACATGTGATCAATAATTAGGTTTTCACAGAAAACCCAGACTTTGAAAAATAATAAAGAAATGAGCCTCATAAAATAAAGCAACTGCTGTTCAAATTTCTGGGTTTTTTTTCTTTTTATGCATAGACTCACTGACTTCTTTTTTTATTACTGCTAATGTTGAACAGCAGATATGTCTGACAGTGAATGACACTGTCACAAAAGTCAATTTAAGTAGATTGATCTGAAAAAAGAATCTATTTTCGCTTTCTAAAACTCATTATTGGTTTCTCTGAATCTTATGAAGTTGACTTATGTATGTTAAACAGCCCAAACCCTACCAAGCACAGGAAGAAAGGGCTCATATGCTAATTTCTTGGTGGCATCATCTATTCCAACTTCTACACAACTTTTACATTTTCATATCTCCACCCATATTCCTCAGCTTTTGCCATTCTTGTACAGGCCAAGAGTTTCTTATAGCAAGCTCCTATAGCCCTGCTTGGGGGATATCTAAGACTGAAGACACTTGTTTCAGTGGACAGGCTGAAAATGTGGGGAAATCAGTGCCTTCAAGACAGTTCTTAATCAGTGATGGACACGAGTTGGTAGTCAAATTCCCCAGGCTGGCTTGTCCATGTGATGGGACAACCCAGGTATGTCTTACACAAAACCAGGAGGTATCCTTTGGCATTGAGCTCTATTTTCCCACAATGGCAATCTACTTATTAACACACTTATTGTTTTCCCTCCCTTCTGAACTAGTCAGGGTTCTCCTTGAAAACAGAACAATGGAAGATAGACAGATGAGAGATAGATAGAGATGACGGATAGATAGACAGATATGATAGATAGATAGATATGATAGATAGAGATGATAGATAGGTGATAGATAGATAGAGAGAGAGATAGAGAGATAGAGAGATAGAAATAGATAGATAGATATGATAGAGTGATAGATGGATAGAAAGATAGGATAGAATGATAGATAGAGACAAACAGATAGATAGAGATGATAGATAATATGATAGATAGATAGAGAGAGATGATAGATATGATAGATGATAGATAGATAGGATGATAGATAGATAGATGATAGAGAAGATAGATAGATAGACAGATAGAGATGATAGACAGAGATGATTTATAGATAGATATGATAGAGAGATAGAGAGATGATAGATAGAGATGATAGGTAGATAGATATGATAGATAGATGATAGATAGGATAGATTGATAGATAGATGATAGAGATGATAGATAGATAGACAGAGAGATGATAGATAGATACATAGATAGAGATGATGATAGATAGATAGATAGATATAGAGATGATAGGATAGATAGATGATAGATAAATATGATAGGTGATAGACAGACAGAATAGATAGATGATAGATAGAAATGATAGATAGATGATAGATAGGATAGATAGATGATAGATTGATAGATATGATAGATAGATGAATAGATAGACAGACATATAGAGACACAGAGAGAGAGACAGAGACAGAGAGAGATGTATTATAGGAATTGGCTTACATTATTACAAATGTTAAGAAATCTCATGCACTGCCATCTGCAAACTAGAGGGCCAGTAAAGTTGGTGGTGTAATTCAGTCCCAGTCCACAGGCCTGAGCCAGGGCATGGGGTGGGAGGGTAGAGATTAGAGGGAACACAATGATGTGAGTTCCTATTCAAGTCCAAAAACCCAAGATCCAAGAGTGTCCACACCTGAGAAGACGGATGTCTCCCCTGAAACAGGAAGTACATTTGCGTTTTCGTTCTATTCAGGCCTTCAACAGACTGGATGATGCCCACTCATATTGGTGAAGATGCTCTTTTGTTATTCAGCCTATTGATTCAAATACTAATCCATTTCTCAAACACCATCACGGACATCCCTGGAAGTATTTTACCAGCTACCTGGGCACCTCTTGTCCAGTCAGGTTGACATACACAATTAACCCCTAAACCTGCTTAGCAATGTTCTCTGAGATTACCTCTCAAATAAAACTACCTGCACTCACATTCTTGTCTCAGGCTCAAATGTCAATATTTCCTTATTTTTCTTTTCATTCACATGCCAAACGAAGATAATTTGATTCCACTCATCAATAATCATCACTATGTTGGTTATAATCATTACATGATTTATGGAAAAAGAGTTTTGTTTACTCTCCATAAGCTCTGTAAAATACTAGAGAACTATATGATTATTAGATTTAAGAACATGTGAGCTGGTGGCTCAGCCTGTCATCCCAGCACTTTGGGAGGCCGAGGTGGGGTTCGAGACCAACCCAGGCAACTTGGCAAGACCTAATCTCTACGATAAGATAAGATCAGATCAGATCAGATGGGATAAGATAAGATGGGATAAGATAGGATAGGATAAGATAAAATGATGCCAGGCATAGTGGCACACGCCTGTAGTTTCAGCTACTTAGAAGGCTGAGGCGGAAGGATCACCTGAGCCCAGCAGGTCGATGCTGGGGTGGCCATGAACATGTCACTGCACTCCAACCTGGGCAACAGAGTGAGACTCCAACTCAAAAAAAAAAAAAAGATAGTGTGAGCTAAACTTTGCAGTCATGTTACTAGCTGCTAGTTTTCTGTGGTGAGACATGAGCTTTCTGGTTCCACACATACACCAGAATTCTACTTTGCCTTTCCTCACATGGAGTATTGTTCAAAGAATTTGTTTATCCATATAGTTTATTGTGACTAGCATCATGGTCACTAATCTGCATTCCCACTTCATGAATTCTGAGATTTCAAGGCTAGTCTCCATAAAATGAAATAGTAATTGTTTCTGTTGCCACCAAAATGGGCATTGAATAGAATTACAAATCTTCATATAAATATTAAATAGGACTGGGTACGGTGGCTAACGCCTATAATCTCAGCACTTTGGGAGACCAAGGTGAGAGAATTGCCTGAGCCCAGGGGTTCAAGACCAGCCTGGGCAACTTGGTAAGACCTCGTCTCTACAATACATCAAAAAAAAGTTAGCCAAACGTGGTGGTGCATGCCCGTAGTCCCAGCTACTTGGAAGGCTGAGGCGGAAGGATCGCCTGAGCCCAGCTGGTCGAGGCTGCGGTGGCTGGGAGCATGCCATGGCACTTCAGCCTGGGAGACAGAGTAAGAGACTCCTATTCAAAAAAAATTTTTTTTTTGATTTAAAACTTTTTAAATTTAAAATTAAAGACCAATTTTATTTAAATAATTTTGATCAGTCACACAGCATGTGTGGGACCCAGAGCAATCTGTACTTTTGCTCTGGGTCCCACAGGTGTCAGGGGGTATGCGGAGTGGGGGGACCACCTAGATCCTCAGGAAAAGGATGCTCCTCCACTTTCCCAGATCCATGCCCAGAAAAAGAAGTCGAAATGGTCCCTAGATAACTGGAATGACTGGATTTCGAAGAGAGAATTTAGATGGAGAATGAATAAAAATATCTCTAATATTTTATCCTGAGCTTGAACTTTTTCCCCCCACACAACTAGTAGCTTGGGGAAATAAAAATTAATCCTCTTTTGGTACCCAAAGGCATCCAGTGAGATTAACTATTGCTCCTCACCTCTCACACTGAGGGTTATTCTCTGGAATATTTCATAAGCACACTCACTGCTCCAACTAGAACTTCGCAACTCTGCAATCAATCCTAAAGGAAGTGATATTTGCTCCCTGCTAAATTTTTAGAATGAAGAGAAGAGAAACTGACGTTTGGAGAAAAGCCAAAACGCAATGCATTCTTGCCATCAACTTACTTCCCAGGTGAATTATGCTTCATAAAGTAACCTCTTAAACATATATATTGGTCGGATGATATGGCTCAAGCCTATAATCCCAGCAATTTGGGAGGTGGAAGTGAGAGGAGTGCCTGAACCCATGGGTTCGAGACCAACCTGGGCAACTTGGTGAGACCTCATCTCTACAATAAATCAAAAAAGTTAGCCAGGTGTGGCGGCATGTGCCTGTAGTTCCAGCTACTTGGAAGGCTGAGGCAGAGGGATCGCAGGTCGAGGCTGCGGTGGCCATGAATGTGCCACCGCCCTCCAACTTGGGTGGCAAAGTGAGACTCCAACTCAAAAAATGCATATATATTAGCACTCTTTAAGAGAGAAATATAAAAATTCAGAGTTAAAATTGTTCTTTTATGAAGGGCCTCAACACTGCAGAGCAATCACACTTCCAAGTGCTGAAAAAGCAGAAGAGACCACAGGTCTGGAATAAGCCTGTTCTACAAGCCAGCAATCATCCAGAACTTTCTCCTCTCTCTTTTCCGTAACAGCATCTGTACGCAGATCTAGGCTGCCATCTCATGAATCACCTATAATGGTAAAGTGGACCTGGAAAACAGACTGCAGGGAAAACTTGAACTTCAAGTTGAGGGCATAAGAAAAACTGGTAAGAGAGCTTTCTTCATTTCTTTAAGGGTATACACACCAAGGCTAAGACAGTTTAAAAATGTAGTTTGTAGACCAGGTGCAGTGGCTTATACCTGTAATGCCAGCACTTTGGAAGTCCAAGGCAGGAGAATTGCTTGAATTCTGGAACTTGAGACCAACCTAGACAACACAGCAAGACCTCATCTCTACAAAAAATAAAAACTAGCCAAGCATGGTGGTGTACACCTGTAGTCCCAGCTACTCAGGATGCTGAGGCAGAAGGATCACCTGAGCCCAGGAAGCTGAGACTGCGGTGAGCTGTGAACATGCCACTGCCTTCCAGCCTGGGCAACAGAGTGAGACTCTGACTCAAAAAATATAAATAAATATACATATACATGGAAATAAATAACAGTGTAGTTTGTATTATCACAAACTTGACAACTAGCTGCCACAAGCATAATTTAACGACAGTAACTAAAATAGATCAAACACGACTTTCTTGCTAAAATGTTGTAGCTAATAACATATTGGCTGGGGAGAGAGAAACCCCAGCTAATCGGAGTGACAGAGAAACAGATCACAGAAAGCTAGACCTACACAAGCTGCCTCTTCACGTCCCTTCCTAAGCTGGGCCTGACCGTTCTTTTCCAAATTTCACTTTTTGCTTTTTTCGTATAAAATGCATCAGCAGAAATCTTGGCCAATGAATCATTTATTGTATTAATAGAATAATAAAAGATGTTTTAGCACAGTTGATAGCTGAAATGCAACAGAAATATTAAAATTAATGTCAGCTTATGATTCTTATATGTGTAAGAGATAAGAAACTCACCAGGGAAAAAGATGAAAATTTCATTCTGAGTGTTGTACGGTCACTCTTCTCATTTCAATTTCACAGAGCAAATGGTCATGATGGTAACTAACCCCTTTCCTCTATGTTACCCTTTATGTCCTGTGGCAGGAAAGGGGGAAAACATCAATTAGTATTCTTCTCATTTAAATGGTAATTTACAATTTATGTAAATATTGCTGAAGGAAAAGCATGCTCTGAAAATTGTTTTGAAGGGAGATGCACAGTATGGTTGATAGCTGTCTACGGACTGCCTTTGAGTGCTACAAGTCTATTTACTGCTTCCATACACTACAAATGATATTCACCTGGAACAAGACACCAGCATATACTAAACCTTAAAATAATTTCTCCAACAGAATGCATGCCAACTAGAAATTTTTTGTTTGTTTGTTTGTTGTTTTTTGATTTGGAGTCACTCCATCGCCCAGGCTGGGGTGCAGTGGCACGCTCACGGTCACCCCAGCATCAACCTGCTGGGTTCAGGCAATCCTTCCACCTCAGCCTTCCAAGTAGCTGGAACTAAAAGGTGCGCGCCAACACGCCTAGCTAATTTTTGGTTTATTGTAGAGACGAGGTCTCGCCAAGTTGTCCAGCTGGTCTCAAACCCGCGGGTTCAGGCAATTCACTTGCCTCGGCCTCCCAAAGTGCTAGGATGACAGGCTGAGCCACTGAGCACAGCCCAGTTAGAAATTTAAACAAATATTTACGACACAGTGTGGTGAGGGAGACATGCGTTTCCATCACTTTCCTGTGCTGCACCCCCAAGTTTCACCTGATGGCATCTTTGGGTTTATTTCCTCAGGAAGCCTCCCCTCTCTTCGCCCCAAGTCTGCATGAGACACTTTCACCTGTGCTTCTGTCTTATAAAAACCTGCCCCTCCCACATGCCAGCTCCCTTCTTGGGCATCCCAGGTTCCTGTTTGCCTTCTGAAATCCCCACTCTGAAATGCAGGGGCCATGATCAGGGTCCTCACCTCTGCCGTCTCCAGCATCTCTCAAAGTTCCTGCACCCTGCAGGTGTCGCACCAGTATTTGTCCAGTGAAATCTCTCTCAATTGGTCCACAGTCATGTTTGAATGATCGACCTTTGACTATCTACCATGTAGTCTTTGTGGAATCCAATTTTTCGGTTTAACAGGCAGCCACGCGTATGAACATGTGTTTGGGTCACTTCCTTATACCATTATTCAGGGATGGCAGGAAAGTCATGCAACTTAAAACAGATCACACAGATGAAAGGACAGAGAATGTGTGGTAAACACATTCCTGTCACTCGTGACAATGTGAATCTTCCTAGAGGTCATCATATTACATGAAATAAGCCAGACACAAAAAAAGACAAATATCACATCATCGCACTCACCTGTGGAATCTAAGAAAGTCGGTCTCATAGAAGCAGAGAGCAGGATGGTGGTTACCAGGGGCTGGAGTGGTGTGTTTGGGGTGGTGGGAGGTGGGGGTTGCTGGGAAGAGATGTTAGCCAAAGGACAACATAAAACTTCAGTTAGACAGGAGGAACAAGTTTAAGAGACCTATTGTACAACAAGGCAACTATATTTGGTGACCTTATACTGCATTCTTTAAAAATGCTAAGAGTAGATTTTAGGAGTTCTCACCACAAAAAATGGCAATATACTGCATTCCTTGAAAATGCTCAAAGTAGATTTTGGAGTTCTCGGGTAATACATATGTTAATTAACTTGATTTAGTCATTTCACAATGCATATATATTTCTAAACATCCTATTGTATACAATAACTATATACAATTTTAAGTCAGCTTTTTACATTTAAAAATAAATGATAAACAAGTTTAAAGAATAAATAAATTCATCACAAACGATGAAGTAGCTAAATCTACACCCCCCCAAAAAATGTTGTAACTGGCCTTCTGCCTCTCTGGAACCCTGTTTTCTCATCAATTCAACCCAAACCCCTTAAAACCTTGCAGCCCAGAATTCTTTGACATTCAATACAGACCAATTAATCTCCATAGAGTCTTTCTATTAGATAACCACCCCACCGCCACTCTCATCAGAAGGCCAAAGCAATTCCAGTCCTCAGATTTCTCACAGCACAGAAATGCAATATGACATTGGCCATGATTTATTTTATTTTATTTTTTTAAAAGAAACATATACACAGACAACAGAAGTAGAGAGCCAGGAGTGATTACATTGGCCTGTGCACGTCAGGAAGGCTTCTGAAAAGAGGTAACACTTGAGCAATGCTTTCAGGAAAAATTGCATTGACATTGAACCTACCTATACATGCAGTGTTTTGAAATACCTTCCACAGAAGAAGGGGGAGATGGCAGGTCGTCTAGAGGGATGAGAATATTCTAAAGCTTTGCAGCATATAACAGGTTGCTATGCTTGGGCGTATAAGCAGGTTAGGATCTCTGGAGCGTGCCACACGAGAGTGTGGCAGAGACAAACCCAGCTAAGCTCCCAGGGCTTCAGACGTCTGCTGAGATGCTGCTACCTACATGCAAGCGAAAAGTAAAACAATTATGCAGTATTTATTCCCTTAATGAGTATTTAGCTGATGTATGAAGAATGGATCAAAATGCACTGAGAAGAGAGACCGGGAGATCAATTAGGAGGCTGCTGCAAAAGACCCAGCAGCAGTATTGATTAACCAAGATGGGACTTTTTTTTTTTTTTGAGTTGGAGTCTCACTCTGTTACCCAGACTGGAGTGCAGCGGCCGCTCCTGGCCACCGCAGCCTCGACCCGCTGGGCTCCGGCGATCCTTCCGCCTCAGCCTTCCAAGTAGCTGGAACTTCAGGCACGCGCGACCACGCCTGGCTAATTTTTTGATTTATTGTAGAGTTGAGGTCTCACTTGCCCAGGCGGGTCTCGAACCGCGGGCTCAGGCAATCCACTCACCTCAGCCTCCCAAAGGCGTGGGATTACGGGACTTTTTTTTAAACAGGGTCTCACTCTGTCACTGAGACTGAGTGCAGTGGCACGGTCATTGCTCACTGCAGCCTTGACCTCCTGGGCTCAAGCAACCCCCCACCTCAACCTTGCAAGTAGCTGGCACCACAGGCATGCGCCACCAAGCCCAGCTGATGTTTTGGCTTTGGTTTGTTGTTGGTGGTGGTTTTTTTTTTTCTTTTCAATTTTTGTAGAGACAGTGTCTTGCTGTGTTGCCCAGGCTGGTCTCAAACCCCTAGCCTCAAGTGATCCTTCCACTCAAGCTTTCCAAAGCACTAGAATTATAGGCATGAGCCACCATGCCTGGCCCAAGATGGAACTTTGAACGTATGTCATTGCTCTCTCTAATCAGTGACAATGGAAGGTACTGATATTTCATGCTGCCCTGGACCAAATGCAACTACTCACCCTAAAAAAATGCAGAAATGGACTCCTGCTTCCAAGGAGGAAGAAAACATTTTCCCCCCATTTTCTCCTTAGAGATTTGACATTATCTTTAAGACATCATGCTATAGCATTGAGTTTCTGTTGTTTAAGGCAAACTGATGGTACTTGCCTCCGTCTCTACCAGTCTTTCCTATTGCACCACTAGAATATTAATATATGCAACCAAATGAGATGCTGTTTTAGTTAAACTCTTTCAATCATAAAGATCAGAAAAGTGCTCAATCACTAGAGAGAATTCAACAAGGTCGGATTCTAAATGGGAAACTCAGTAAGGATTTGCATAATCTGCCTTGTTCTATGTGAGAAGAAGAACCCTGTTTTTTGTTGTTTGGTTTTTTATTTATTATTTTTTTATTTCTTTAAGAACTCTGTTTTGAAACAATTTGAAGTCTCATTACAATGCCTTGCATATAATACTTGTGAGTTAAGACGATGATAAATGAATATACCCTATAACAGCGTATCAAAATTCTCATATTTCACTCTAAAAAATGCAATTTACATGTGCTATAATACCAAGTGTATTATATAATAATTTATGTAATATACATGTGAATTGACTTGTTTCAAATTTCAAAGGATTCAAAGTTTTTGCTTACTTGTATTTGAGTTGCTGCTTGAAGGTTAACCAACCTAACATTCAATTAATCAACAATTATTAAAAACTGCAGACCGGGCTCGGTGGCTCAGCCTGTCATCCCAGCTCTTTGGGAGGCTGAGGCTAGTGGATCGCGTGAGCCCATGGGTTCGAGACCAGCACAGGCAAATTGGCGAGACCTCGTCTCTGCAATAAATCAAAAATTAGCCGGATGTGGTAAAGCACGCTTATAATTCCGGCTACTTGGAAGGATGAGGCGGAAGGGTTGCTGGAGCCCAGCAGGTCGATGCTGGGGTGGCCGTGAACGTGCCACTGCACTCCAGCCTGGGCAACAGAGTGAAACTTCAACTCATAAAAAAAGCAGGCCATGTATATGGTGACTATATATAGCTAATGACAATATACTGTATTCTGGAAAAATGCTAACAGTAGATTTTTAGTGTTCTCTCCACAAAAAAATAAGTATGAGAGGTAACATATGTTAATTAACTCAATTTAATCATTCCACAATGATTCTATATTTCAAAACATCATGTTTTGCACAATAAACATATGCGATTATTATCAACTAAAAATGAATTTTTAATTAAAAAATAAAGAACCGTAAAGCACGATGCCAGGAGCTTTGGAGTCCCCAAATAGCATTAAGACGTAGCTCTTGCCCTGGAGAATTTACCATCTGTCTGTCAAAACAAGGAAAGTAAACATAACAGTCAATTAACGTTTCCTTAATCCAAACAAAAAATGAGTTAAGACACAATACATGATGGGCCGCAATTTAGTAAATTCTTAATTTTACACAGTTGAATAAGATGACAATTGTGTTTGAGGGAGATTGGGAGAAATAGGGATGGGTGATTCGTAGAGTTAGTATAGAATAGAAAACTCTGACTGTCATTTTGACACCCTTGTTTTTTTTATTTTTATTTTTTTATTTTTTTTATTATAAAGATATGGGGTACAATTTAGGGTTAGGTATGCAAACGCTGATGATGCAGGTACCCTTGTTGATGAGATGTACCCCTCCCTCCCCCGACAGTTTCCCTCAACTGCCAATCCCACCTCCCCCCGACAGTTTCCCACTACTGTCCATCCCTTTCTTAGAGTATTATAACAGTTCAAGGACCCACAAAAGAGAAAGGTCAGACTACCTACCCGTGTTTTTTAATAAACCTACAAATGAACCACTGATTTTGGTTTCTGTCTGAAGGACCCTGTGGCATCGGCAACTTAATATCTTTGGCTCCCAGCTACAGAATTTCCTCCCCCAGGGTGAGTGCTTCCACTCCAGAGGCAATCTGGGTTCTGAGTCTTCACTGGATCTTGCCCTCTTGGCCCCAAAGGCCTTGGGCCACACCCACCCTCCATGCATGTGGTCCTTCATCTGTTCCCTTCCTCTTTCCATCTTTCCCCAAAAAGCATATACAGCCTTGTGCGTGGAGAAAAGACTGATTGATCCAAACATACCCTTTTTTAAATTTTAAAGATGTGGGGTACAATTCAGGGTTAGGTGTACAAATGTTCATTATGCAGGTACCTTTGCTGCTAAGGTGCATCCCTCTTTCCCCAGGCAGATTCCCACTGCTGCTAATCCCCGCTCCCTCACCCACCCACCCCCGTCCCCAGCAGTTTCCTGCTACTGCCAATCCTTTTCTTACAGTATTACAATCATTGTTTAAGGTCCTCTTATGAGTGAGAACATGGGATACTCAGTTCTTTGATTCTGTGAAAGATTGTTCAGTATTATAGACTCTAAGTCCATCCAGGTTGCTGCGAAGTTCATGATTTTGTTCTTCTTTATGACCGCGTAATGTTCCGTCGTGTATATGTGCCACATTTCTTTTATTACCCAGTCCTCTTTTGATGGGCAGCACTGTGGGTTCCCTGTTCCGGCTACTGTGAACAATGCTGCAATAAACATACGCTTGCAGGTATCTAAACATACCCATTTTAATCCCCAGTGCTACAAACAATTCTAGTTAAAGCAATGCAGGCAAAAGTTCCTACAAAGGATTTCAATCCAAAGCCCTTGTTGATGAATCGCATCTTTTAAATAGTACTGCACAAGCCGGGCTCAGTCGCTCAGCCTGTAATTCCACTCCTTGGGAGGCTGAGGTGAGTGGATTGCCTGAGCCCACGAGTTCGAGACCCGCCTCGGCAAGCGAGACCTCATCTCTACAATAAATCAAAAAAATTAGCCGGGCGTGGTAACGCGCGCCTGTAATTCCAGCTACTTGGAAGACTGAGGCGGAAGGATCGCCGGAGCCCAGCAGGTCGAGGCTGCGGTGGCCGGGAGCGGCCACTGCACTCCAGCCTGGGTGACAGAGGGAGACTCCAACTCAAAAAATAAATAAATAAATAAATAGTACTGCACAAATCCAAGAATTGCACACCCACCACTGCAGGGTAATAGAGCCACGTTCTTAAGTTCTTTTTTATGGTTTCTGCTACTGTTTCATTAACCCATATTTAAGCTTGCTATTATCTTCCTGTTTGTTCTATCCGTTTTACAAATGTAATTGCTTTATATGACATCTCTTTAGTACTTTATTTCATTCTTCCCCTCGTCAGTAGGTAACTTCTGTCATGAGACCTTTTTTTTATGATTCAAAATGATAAATAAATATTGTGATCCTAATAGACATACAAAAATAGAAAGTCACTCAGGTGTCTATGATCTATGGAGCCCTGGTTCATGGAAGCTTGTACATGTATCACCACTTTTTTGGAAGTTTAAACACAGTTGCACATTTTATTGAATAGACCCAACTGTTACAGCACATGAAATATGTTCTCCACATATATTAAGGCGCTATTCCCGAGGTGCCCCATATTTCCAAATCAAGATCCATGGGTCAGAGCTATTAATAGTCTAGTCAAGCACTAAATTGGGGGTTTTATGTACGTTATCTCTTTTAACTGATGTACTGACCTTGAAAAACGCTATTATTATCTCTGTGTTACCTATTAGAAAATGAAAACTCAAGAAGCTCGTGTCCTTCTCTCCCCAAGGTCTTGGGCAAAAGCTTTGTTGGTTCTTGGTACACCTCAGGTCTCTGCCCCAAACACATGTCATTTCTGGTCTTCTCCACTGGGCTCCTCATCTTCTTGCATGTCACAAGTGTGCCATCATATTGACACTCGACTTGCCAGTACGTTTTTAATTTTCCATGATATCGTGGAATTGTTCTCAGAAAAAAGTGGATTTCAGAAATGCATGCTATACACAATGGAATATTACGCAACCATAAAGAAAAACAAAATTACGGACTTCGCAGCAACTTGGATGGATTTAGAGTCTATCATACTCAGTGATCTATCACAGAAACAAAGAACTGAGTGTCACATGTTCTCACTCATAAGCGGACCCTGAACATTTACCAAAATACTATAAGAAAGGGATTGGCAGTAGCAGGACACTGTTGGGGAGGTATAACATAATTAAGGGTACCCACATTTTACCTACACGAT
>CAUYQG010135863.1:0-42327 GCA_963574415.1 Tarsius wallacei
AGAAGAATTACCTAAGCCCAGCAAGTCAAGGCTGCAGTGGCTGTGATCATGCCACTGCACTCCAGCCTGGGCAACAAAAGTGAGACTCCAATTAAAAAAAAAAAAAAAAAGAGAAAGAATTCAAATTGAACCTTCACACATACATTCATACACACAATAAACTAAAAAAAATGAAGAACAAAAACAAACAAAAATACCCTGAAAGATGAACACTCAATCTTTTATGTACACACATAACAAAAAACAAACAAACAAAAATAAAGAAGAAAAGAAAGGAAAAAGGGTGAGGGAAATGCAGATCAAACCCTCACACACACATTTCTGCACAAAGGAAAAAGAAAAAAAATTAAACAAACAAACAAAGAAAAAAGAAACAACAACAAAAAAACAACCTGCCCTCTTGTAACAGGTTCTGCAATTGTTCCTCTTAGTTGCTCACAGGTCAACCCTTCTGCTGTCTCCTGCAGAGCTGCAGCCTTATTCATAATCTCCCCAGTGTCTAACCTGGGGAAGGAGGAAGAGGTGTTGGGAGTGGGTGGAGCTTTAGTCCTCCCCTTCCACTCTGTATGCTCAGGAGTATCCCCTCCAGTGGGAAGATGCAGGACAGTCTCTTTCCCAGGTACTACCTGGAGGCTTCTTCTCCAGCCAGCCATATCCTGGAGTGGAGTCCTATTATTGCACCTGACATCCAGGCTCCATGTAGGTTCATCCATCTCAGTTGAGCCCCAGTGTGGGTCTGATGTTCAGAGGATTGATGGGGAAGATGGGGTTGGGTCAGCCCCAGACTCACTGCTGATCTCTTTGGGGGTCTTCCTCATCCTTTTCTGGTCATACCTTTTGTCCCACAGTTGAAGCAGGGGAGGGAGTAGGGCCTCTGATACTCAGCACTCGTCCTGTCTCTCCAGAGTTTGTGCTTTCAGGATATTCCCTCTGGGTCAAGATCAGCCCCTGAGTAGTTAATCTGCCAGTCACAGAGATCAGGTCTGTGACTCTGTGATGAGTAAGTTGGAGCAGTTTTCCACTCAGTTTTCAAGATGGTGGGTACCCATTTCATCTTCTCTAGTGGAGCTTGGCCTCTGGGCTCCCTTGCTGTGTTAACTCTGCAGCCCTTGCTGGCAGTGTTCAGTCAGGTTCTGTAGTAGTGAGGAAGACCCTGGAATCAACAGTCACTCCCTGCACCTTCTTCCTAGGAAAGTCTTTGCCGATTTTTTAAAAATGGTGTTTGGCTTCTAACCCACAGAAAGTATTAGGGTCCAAGTACAGCAGCTGCAGCACCAGTTGCTTCACCAGGAAAGCCCTGGGCCACTTGCTCCTAAGTCCCCACTCAATCAGCCACTTACTCGCTCACTTTCTTACAGACATGTATGCAAAATTTTGCATACACTCACTCACACCGGGACTCGCATAGTCTGACTGGCTCTGAGTCATCTTCCTCCCTTCTCAAGGTTTTTGACAGGTTCTCTTGGGTTTTCAAGGTATGGGATCATATCGTCTACTAAGAGGGATAACTTGACTCTCTTTTCCCGATTTCCTTATCTTGTGTGATTGCTCTAACTAGGACTTCCAACATTATGTTGAACATGAGGGGTGAAAGTGGGCAGCATTGTCTTGTTCTGGTTTTCAGGAGGAATGCTTCTAATTTCTGTCTGTTTAGCAGTATGTTTGCTGTGGGTTTATCATAGATGCCTTTTACTATTTTGAGGTATGTTCCCTCTATGTCTAGGTGTTCAATGGCTTTGATCAAGAAAGGATGCTGGATTTTATTGAAAGCTTTTTCTGTGTCTTGTTATATAATCATGTGGTTCTTATTTTTACATCTATTGATGCATTTAATTACATTTATGGTCTTGGTGGATGTTGAACCAGCCCTGCATCACAGGAATGAAGCCTGCTTGGTCATAGTGGATGATTTTTTGAGACGTATTGTTGGATTTGATTTTCTAAAATATTGTTAAGAATTTTTGCATCTATGTACATCAGGGAAATTGGTCTATAATTCTCTTTCTTTGTTGGATCCTTACCCGGTTTGGGTAACTGTGTGATGTTAGCTGCATAAAATGATTTGGGGAGAATTCTTTCTTTCTCAATTGCCTGGAATACTTTCAATAGGATTGATATCAGCTCCTTTTATGTTTTGTGGCATTCTACTGGAACATCATCTGGTCCAGGGCTGTCTTTTTGTAGGCAGTTTTTTTGGTTTGGTTTGGTTTTGTTTGTGATGGAGTCAACTTCCTGGGTTGTTATTGCTCTATTTAGTGTCTTAATTTCTTCTTGTTTCAACCTTGGTAGATTGTGTGATGTCAGAAAGTCCTCCATTTCATTTAGGTTTTCAAATTTGTTTCCATACAGGTGTGTATAATAATCATTGATATTCTTTTGTATTTCTTCAGGGTCAGTTGTGACTTGATCTTTTGTATTTCTGATTATGTTCATTTGGGATTTTTCTCTTTTTTTCTTGTCAGTCTGGCTAGTAATCCATCAATCTTGTTGCCATAAAAAGGGTATATTTTAAAAGATGAATTTTTTTTATGCTTTTCCCTTATATTGACTTGTGATAAACATTAATTTTCTCTTCAACAAATAAATTTTCTTGTTTTTGTTTTTTTCTGCATTGCTTAATATATTCTTTCTTACTTTCCATCTGAAAAAAGAGATATATGCAACATCCTAAACCTAAAGTGCTGGTGAAAGTGAAGGCCAATATCAGGTCACCTCAAAATTGCATTGACATGAAAAATTTATGAATATGAGTGAGCACTGATCAGTTGCCTAAAACATTCAGTTAGACCTCCAGAAATAATTACTAGGTGTATTGTTCTCTTACTGCAAACAGAAAACATGATATATTATACAGTAGCTTTCAGACATTGAGTAACAAGCAGTAGTGGTCTCTGATCCCTGAGAGAAAAGATTTCTAAGAGAAGAGTCCTACAACAGCCCTAGTTTAACATCCAAAGAGATGTTTCATATCACTGTGCATAGGGTGGAACCAAACAGAAACTAGTAATCTCACTCAGGTGAAGAGACAGATATGTTGATTCAGTGAAACTGACATCACTGAAATTTGTGGGACAGAATAATGGTGAGGAGAGGGCTGGGCTGCATAGAGAGAGAAAAATCCAAGTATCTGTAGAGGAATATCCTCAAGTCTTTAGCTTAGTAATAATCTTACATGCTTAAGAATAAACTCCTGAGATCAGAGGAAGACTTTTGGAAAGCATTTTGTTAAATAATTCCTAAAGCTCACAAGGGCTAGAAAAGAACAATATTCTCATTAACCAGAATAAAGAGAACTCATAATTCAGTATACTTTGGATACACTTCTCAGAAGGAATCATCTTATTAGTGGAACTTAACTAGCCCCAGCTTAAATGTTACTCTGTGTTAGTTATATTAAAACTTATAAGCAATGCTCAAAAAGATAACACTAATCCATGTGTTACGTAACTGCATTTTAAACAAAACCCAAACCCAATGTTCTTTACTATAATATTCATAATAAAGTACGCAAGAAAATAAGATGTATAATTTCTGGCACCCACTTTTAAGGGAAGCAGATAACTGTTGCCTATAACCAAACTGTGAGCAATAATGGATTTAGTAGATAAAAACCTTAAATAGTAGAAAACAACTTTAATAATAGATAAGAACTTTATGGTCAAGGTTTTTAAATATTACTCTTCACCAAATAAATTGTCTATATGTAATATCTTAGTTATAAAGGCTGATGTAGTGGGAGCAATGTCTATCAGCTTAAAGAAATGCTGAAAAGAGGGGACAATGATGAGGAAAGTCAATGAAGAAAATAAAAAATGCAAATGGAACTTGTATAAAAGTATTCTGGAAGAGAATAACAAAAGACTGCACTCTGCAGAATATAAGGTCACTAAACTTAGAGCACTGCAATAAAACTTATTCAAAATGAACCTAGGATTAAAAATACTAAACAAATATGAATTAAAAGTTAGATGGTTAGATGTAAGACAACATAAAGTGGTATGATATATATAGAATTAAACAGTTGGAGGAAGTTGCTGAAAAAAATAATTTAGTACTAATGACCAAAGTTTTTCAATCTAATAGAAATTATAAACTCATATATGCAAGAAGTTTAACAAACCCAAGAAGAAATATAAAGAATATAAAACCACAATACAGCATAATACAAGTGCTCAAAACCAGCTTTAAACAAGTTTTTAAATCAGTCTGAGGAAAAATAATCCATATTATATGCAAGGGTGTAAATATATGAATGACATTATAATTTTTGGTAGAGTCTATGCTAGCAGAAGACGATACAATAACTTTTTTTTTTCTTTTTTTTGGTTGGAGTCTCAGTCTGTCACCCAGGCTGGAGTACAGTGGCATATTCACAGTCACCCAACCATCGACCTGATGGGCTCCTGCCATCCTTCTGCCTCAGCCTTCCAAGTAGCTGGAACTACAGGCAAGAACTACCAAGCCCGGCTAATGTTTATTTATTTTTTGTAGAGATGAGGTCTCGCCAAGTTGCCCGAGCTAGTCTCAAACCCATGGGCTCAGGCAATCCACTCACCTTGGCCTCCCAAAGTGCTGGGATTATAGGCTGAGTCACCAAGCCCAGTTGGAATAGCATTTTAAAAATACTAATGAAAAGCAAAAATCTGTCAAACACGAACTCTATACCCAGATTAAATAATCTTGAAAACGATGAGAAAATGTCCATATTTAACTATTTATTTCAAAATTTGCTTTTTCCAAAATTTTCTGGACAAAGCATTGATTGAAGTAAGCACTTGAGTTGACAAAAATAAGGCATGATTAACAATGTTTTTTGTGGTTCTCAAGGTTCTTTATCCTGGGATTTATACTATTTCCTCTTCTCAAAGCACTGGACTAATATAGATTAGAATTTCATCTTATTTTTTTTTCAAAAAAAAAAATACTACCAAGCAGAGTAAATGATAACTTCAACAGAATTTGGACTTAGAGTTCAAATAAATAGACATTTGAAGAGTAGAACTACATCAAAGAATCATTCCAAAAAATCAGCAAAAGAGAATATGTATAAAGTCAACCAAAATCAGTGGAAAGGACATAGAAATAAAAGTAAGTGTAATAAAAACGTAATGAAGCAAATTAAAATGTTAGCAAAATACAACAAGAATAAAAAATAATAAAAAGTACCAAAGGGAATCAATGTGGGAAGTTATTTAAAGTACCACATGGAAGAGTCAAACAGTATTTTCAGGAAAAGGACTTCCTAAAAGAAGAGAAGAGGAAGATGGTGGTAAAGAAAAATGTTATTTGAAAAAAAAAATCAGAAAATTTAAAATTTCCAGAATTAACAAAAGTATATTTTAAAAAAAATAACACCGGTTAAACTATGAGATTACATGATTAATTTTTTTTTATTTTTTTATTTTTTATTTTTTGAGTTAGAGACTCACTCCGTTGCCCAGACTGGAGTGCAGTAGCACGCTCCGTCCACGGCAGACTCGACCTGCTGGGCTCTGGCAATCCTCCTGCCTCAACCTTCCAAGTAGCCGGAACTACAGGCGCTTACTACCACACCTGGCTAATTTTTTTTTTTGATTTATTGTAGAGATGAGGTCTCGCCAAGTTGCCCAGGCTGGTCTCGAACCCACGGACTCAGGCAATCCAAAGCGCTGGGATTATAGGCTGAGCCACAGAGCCCGGTCTACATGATTAATTTTTTAATCACATGCTTAAGCTATGGGATTACATTCAGCAAAGAAGAGAAAAGCACACTATTTTATGTGAAATTTCAAGGATTGCAATGATCTAAAAAATAATATTATGAATTAGCATACCATATTTTATGATGAGTGATCTGTTATTTATATTTTTCAAGGTACACTGGTGCATATATATGAACATTCAGGAATTTATCAGGTTTTCCTTGATGGAAAAATAGTCCTACTCAAATATGTTGATGTAGACAGACATTAATTATTAAGTTCTAAGAAAATTGGAAAACTGCCTCTCATTTTTAGTGCCTTAGACAATGTTTGGCACAAATATGTTTAATATTATGGAAGAAAAATTATAATTCTATGTTTTCTATGCTAGGATACTAAAGAAAATACTTAGAAAAAAAAATGAGATTTCCAAAACTATTGCTTATTGTATGTCTGCCGGACAGACGGTAAAATATTGAACACTTGTGTTAGTGGGGTTGGAATTATATTCTAATTTATGTTAAGAGCTATAAAGATTAAATTAGTAATTTAAGTTAATTGCAAATAAGTTTGCAATGCAGTCCTGATTCAGAATTGTAGAATATAAAAGCCCATTTACCATTCTTACATTTTCAAAACATAATATTATTTTTACATATATCTTAATAATTGTTGTCCAATAAATATTATAAATGTTTATATAAAGTCCACAAGGTGATTTGTCTTTTCCTAAAATAAAATCAGTCCATGTGACTCCTGGTTTTAATCACATCAAAAAATTCTGGAAGATATATCATTTCCTTTTTCTTCTTATTTTTTTCTATTTTAGACTAATATTCTAATACCATTTTAAGTCTTATTTATTTTTTTTGTCACAGTGCAGCGGAGATATATATCTGATTTATAAGAATTTGTGGGAAATACTGATACTAATCTTAACTGCTTAACTAATATAGTTGAAGTAGCAAATGCAGAAGAAAATGCAGTTTGCTTAAAATGTAAGGGTTGAGACAAAAGAAAAAAAACAATATTAAGAACTGAGAGGCTGGGCGCAGTGGCTCAAGCCTGT
Organism: Tarsius wallacei; assembly: GCA_963574415.1. Lineage (NCBI taxonomy): Eukaryota > Metazoa > Chordata > Mammalia > Primates > Tarsiidae > Tarsius > Tarsius wallacei. Next base: position 6,751 of record CAUYQG010135863.1, read on the forward strand.
AAAAACAGCACTTTGGGAGGCCGAAGTAAGAGAATTGCCTAAGTTCAGAGGTTCAAGATCAGCCTGGGCAACTTGGTGAAACCTTATCTCTACAACAAATCAAAAAATTAGCTGGGCATGGTAGTGTGCACCTTTAGTAGGATCACCAGAGCCCATCAGGTCGATGCTGGGTTGACTGTGTGCCACTACACTCCAGCCTGGGTGATGGAGTGAGACTCCAACTCACAAAACAAAAAAAACCAAAAAAACAAAAACTGAGAGATAGAATATAATTTTTTCAAGATGGTAAAGATATCTAAAGTTATGGGGAGATATGACCAGGTAGAACTACAGATCCTGGACCAGTCTGCACTTGGGCACTCACCACTGCTGTGTTCCTGGTAATAGAATATAGTCTTTTCATAATTTCTATATAATTAGAAAACTTCGTGAAGTTAGATAAACAACAAGTAAGCTCCACATTGGCAGAAAATATTAAGGAATATAATAGTATGTAATGCAGAAAAAAAAGATGTCATGACAGAAACATAGTATGCTTTCTGACTAAATATTTCAAAAATGAACTTGGGTTTATATGCTTTAAGGAACAAAACATCTACATCATGTTGAACTGTTTCTTAAAGCGTTGAGCCTCATTAAAATTATTAAACAATATACCTTGTAGTAATTAAAGGTGGTTATTGTTAGTCTAATACACAACATGGCTACTTGAAACAAAATTCCAGAAATCAGAGAACAGGAATGAAAAGATCTGTTTCTTGGCTCCAGGAAGGAGAGTCAGGGTCATAAGTCAGCTGCTTGGTTTCCTCTTTGTGTAACTATCACCTACTTGCATCTGGGGCCTCTTAGAGGTAAGAATAAAATAATTCAGCGTATAGCATGTTGGTTGTTATTGTGTATGTTATTCAGAATTTCTTTGTAAAACTGTTTCTAAAACTAAAAAACAACTACAGAAAATAGATAAATAAGTGAAATGTAATAAGCTTGCTTGCTTTCTCCCAAACATATCCCATCAATTAGTTACTTGCTTCTGATGAGTTCCCAATAAGGGAACTCTTCCAAACCTCAGGGGAAAAAAGTTCTTAATCTTTAAATGATGCAATTTAAAGCATAATAGGAAATGCAGAAAATTGGAGATAATACTGCTTAACTAAATTATTTTCATTCAATGCAAGTAAGATTTCATTAAGCTGAATTCCAAACCCATCAATCACAAGTACAAATTCAGTTACAGATGAAGAGTTTATCATGTTTTAAACCCGTATAAACTTGAAGAGCAATGTGAAGAGTAGTTATTGAAGCAGTTAAACAAGCTTTACTTTGTAAAAGAGGATACACATTAATTGTGTATTTGTGCTTTCAGTATGCACAGCAACTGTTATAAAAATAATTTTTGAAATAAATAAGTGATGGGGAGTCTCCTTGTACTCAATTTTTTAAAAATAGCTTTCAGTAAGCTCACGTTAAGAACAATCAATTTAAGATATTGGTCAATCACCAACCAGGATATGAAAAATATTATCACAGACATTAAGACTTGAATATTACTTTCTTTTTCTTTGTGAAAAAGTGAAGCACTTAAAAGTATATACATATATATACATTTTTTATTTGAGGAACATTCACTGTCAGGTGAACATAAGACATTTGTCTTCAGTTAAATATGATATATTAAAAGACATTTTTTAACAGTTTCAGTATGATGGTGCATGTCTGGTCTCTGAAAAAAATTTTATTTACTGAAAAATGAAGCCGGGCTCCGTGGCTCAGCCTGTAATCCCGTGCCTTGAGAGGCTGAGGTGAGTGGATTGCCTGAGCCCGTGGGTTCGAGACCTGCCTAGGCAACTTGGCGAGATCGCATCTCTACAATAAATCAAAAAATCAGCCGGGCATGGTAACGCATGCCTGTAATTCCGGCTACTCGGAATGCTGAGGTCGAAGGATCGCTGGAGCCCAGCAAGTTGAGGCTGCAGTGGTCGGGAGCGGCCACTGCACTCCAGTCTGGGTGACAGAGTGAGACTCCAACTCAAAAAAAAAAAGAAAGAAAAATGAGACATATGAAATTTGGTAATATTATCATATTGTATAATATCCAAGATCCTTATCAAGTCACTATAAATAGTATTTTAAAAATTCTGCATCATATGGAAAATCAATTTTTAGTTCTTTTAGGAAACACCTCATAGCTTTCCATAAAGACTGAACTAGCTTGCACTACCACCAACAGTATAGAAGCATTCCTTTTTCTCCACACCTGTGCCAGCATCTGTTGCTTTTTGATTTATTAATAATGCCCATCTTTACTGGAGTTGGATGGTCTTTCATTGTAGATATGATTTGCGTTTATCTGATAATTAGTGAGACTAAGCATTTTTTCATGTATCTGTTGGCTAATTGTATATCTTCTTTTGAAAAGTGTCTATTCATGTCGTTTGACCACTTTTTAATAGGGTTTTTTGTTTTTGTTTTTGTTTTTCCTTTCAACTCATTTGAGTTCTTTGTAGATTCTGGATGTTAGGCCTTTGTCAGCAACATACTTAGCAAATTTTTTTTTTCTTCATTCTGTGTGTTGTCTCCACACTCTCTTGATGGTTTCTTTTGTTGTGCAAAAACTTTTCTGTTTGATAAGGTCCCACTTGTCTATCTTAGCTTTTATGGCATTTTGGAGATTTGGTCAACAATTGCCTATTCTGATGTGCACAAGAGTTTCCTATGCTTTTTTCTAGGATTCTTATAGTTTGAGGTTTTATGTTTAGGTTTTTAGTCCATTTAGAGTTGATTTTTGTATATGGTGATAAATAGGGATCCAATTTCATTTTGTGCATTTGGTCAGCCAGCTTTCTCAGCACAGCTTGCTAAACACGATCTCCTTTCCTCAGTGGTGGTTACTGGTGGCATTGATAGTGAGTTAGTTGAGAGATTGAGTTTTTGCTTCCAGAATCTCTGTCCTGTTCCATTAGTCTATATGCCTACTCTTATACCCATACCAGGCTGTTCTGTTCACTGTAACCTTGTAGTAAAGTTTAAAGTCTGGAAGTGTGATATTTCCCACTTTGTTCCTTTTACTGAGGATTGTTTTGGTTAATGCTCATTTTTGTTTTCATATAAATTTCTGTGTTCAACCTCTATTGAAAAGCAGTGGGGCGAATCATAAAATAACTAAAAATTGACCTTCCAAGTGATCCAGTGATCCCTCTCCTAGGAATATACCCAGAGGAACATAAATCATACTACAACAAAAAGACACCTGCACTTGCATGTTTATAGCCACACTATTCAAAATATCAAAAACATGAAACAATCCTACTGCCCATCAAATGTGGACTAGATAAATAAAAGGTGGTACCTGTACATGATGGAGTATTATGCAGCCAAAAAAGAAAAACAAAATCATGGTCTTTGCTGAAAATTAGATGAAGCTGGAGACCATCATACTTAGTGATCTATAACAGAAACAACTGAATACCACATGTTCTCACTCATAAGTGGGACATAAACATTAACCACATTAGCACAAGGGAGGGATTGGCAGTTGCTGGACACTGCTAAGGAAGGGAAGGTGAGGTGGGAAGGCATTCAACGACATGAAGGGTACCTAGTTCTAAACCAGGAGAAGTGTGGATCACTTGGAGGCCCAAATTTCACTTGCATGGAGCCTACTTGTGTAGCTAAGCCTGACTTGTACCCCACATCTCTATAACAAAATAAAAATTCCTAGTGAAAACACAGAAACACATATAGTTTTTAAATAGATCATTCTCAGTATATGTTTCTTATTAACAAGTATATCCACTTTTTGTTGTCTTCAAGTGTTGTCTACAGGGAAGTAAGAAATGAAGTTTTGGAAACTTAAGCCCTCAGAGTTTTGAAGTTTAACCTTTGTAAGTCCAAGTAATTAAACAACCATTTTCATACAGTATTACATTCTTTCTCTCATCTCTTAGCTTGAAACATGATCCAATCTCTCTCAGGTAGAAATCCAAAATATTCCATTCTATGATTGCTCAAGATCAACTTACCAATAATTTTCACCTTCCAAATTTTTTTGAAATATTTAAAACATATTCACTCTATTTTTCATTGTTCAGGTGTTTCATTGTCAATGCAGTCCTTGCCTCCTAATTGAAACTTCTCTTTTCATAATCTGATATAATATCTTTTTTGCTGAATTCAGTGGCCCTTTCTGATTTACCCTTCTTAGCCTGTAAATAACAAGTATCAATTCCTTCTGAATCAACTTTTAACACAACATTCCTCTTAGTTTAATTTTGTTGTTCACTTCAAATAATCTAGTTCTTCTTCTGATACATTTTTCTCTAAATCAGATCATATCCTAGCTCCTACTTTATTGATAAATCTCCAAGTATTGCTTTCTGGTGTGGGAAGAGGTAAGCTTTCACATTTCCACTACAATACTAAAAGCCACTCACCACTTCTTCCTGATAGTCTAAAACAAAACCCTAAGCTTCTTGACTCAAGAGAGACAAACAGATTACTATTAAAACAGGAGAGAAAAGGCTACATTCTAGTCACAAGTGTTTCCAAAATATTCTTGCTTTAGCTCGCTTTTCTTTTGACATTTGTCTCTTTAGTTATTCATCTATATCCTCCACACACTTAGGAATCTATTTGCTAAATTCTATCACCCTCTATTCCTCCTCTCAAACTCTGGATCTCTTCTTCATATTACACATATATTTTCCCATCTTCTCCCTCTGTCTCCTCTTTCTTTATTCTCTCCCAGTTGTTGCATGGCTGTTATATCTTTATAGAGCTATCTGTTTGTCTTCTCAATCTAGAATCTCTCCCATAAAAGCCTGGCTCATCTTCGACTTTCCTAATCCCTTCAGGAAAGCATTAGCCATACACATTTCTAAGTGCTCTCACAGAGTGTTGTTCTATTCAGGTATTCATTACATGCTTAGTGAATGAATGAATAAATGAAACAAGCTTAAAGCAAATAGAGATGACAATTTGAGTGGAAAAGTAGTTTAATATAGAGGTAGTTTAATATAAATGGTGGTTGCCATTGCATTTTCTAGGTGGGGCTATAAACAAAGATTTTTCAATTCCCTTTATAAGTTGTCACCAAACATGACTCACATATAATTAAAAAAAAAAAGTCAAAGTAAAACACTATGGAAGTTTTATTCTTCGACATGTCAGGTTTTGTGAAGTGATGGATTTTTGTCAATACAAAATAGCAAATATACTCAACTTTCAAGCAATTTGAATATAACATTAATCAAAATCTAAAGTAAATATTTGTGATAATATAGTATGAACCATTATTTTTGATGACTCATTTTCATGACCTTTTCACAAGTGCTATCATTTTGCTGGGAAGATAGCTGTCTCATCCATATCCAATTATTTATAGGTAGATTATAAGTCTTCTAAAATATGGTGAAGATTTTTCATTATAAACAGAAAAAGAAAAACATCTGAATAGAAATCACAATAAAAAAATCATTATTCACTTTCATATGTTGTTAACTTAGGAAAACATTCAGTTATTCTTTCACTTGCCAAAAGATTAGGAGACTTCATTAAGTACTGGGTTTGAGCTCCAGGAGGTGTCATCAACTCAGCAAAATTTTTGCTGAGTCATCCAAATACACACAGCTAAAAGCATTAATTTCCCCTTAAAAGTATTCTTGAAAGCAGTGCTGTTTCAGAAACAGAAGCAAAGTCAGCTGAAAAAGTACAGTCAAATTCACCTGTAAGTGGAAATATATTTAAAAAATCAATTTTGAGTAAGGTGTTGTTATTTATTATAGGACAGAATTTAATCCAACTAGGTTTTTGTGGAGAAAATTTAATATATTGCTTGATCCTATATACCTTTTATATTAAAATGTTAGCCCTACTTCTACTGTTTCAACTGTTGGAACTAATCTTTTGTCTCAGAGGGTTTTATTAATGAATTCCAAAGTCCTGACTTGCAATCTGTTGTAAGGAATAACTTTAAAAGGACAAGGCAGCTAAACCTGACAAATTTGCCCCTTGTCACAAATTTGAAAGATTTTCTTCTTGCCTGATACACAAGATAATCAAAACTTGGTTTGTGCCAGTAGGAATGAGTTCCTTATGATGAATAAATTATAAGACAACCCTTCCCATTTCCTGAAAATTCCAATGAATTGAGATAAATAAAATTCTCTGTCATTTTTGATTATTATTATTTTAAATTTCAACATCAGTTGCTCTCTAATTTTAATTTATTTTCAAGGCAGTCCTCTAAACTGACATGTTAAATTGTATAAGAGCAGCAAAAGGGGATAAGTTTAAGCATTTCAACATCCAGAGACAACACCATATGGTTTGCGTAGACCTACAACCACAATCAAAGTAAACAAGATCATTCCCACAGACCTTGATGCTAAAAGTCTTATGAATATTAAATAATAAGGTTTTATTTTTTACTTCAAAAAAGTCAATGTCTACTGTTTACAGATGATACTGTTACAAGATCACAGGTAGAGTTGTCCAGACAAGGTTTTTGTCCAAAGGAGTCTCTTTAAACCTGGGAAGACTATATACATATAAGTCCAAGATAAAACATTTCAAGTAAAGCTCTTGATATTTTTCTAATTTGACCATGATTTCTAAGGTGATTCTGAGTTTTAATACAGACAGGTATTATTTAACACACAATGTGATTTTTTGGGCATTAAATAAGTGAAAAAATTTGTATATTCAATCAGGTAAAACATGTATCGATTAGAATTTAATTCTGCATGCAGTTAAGAGTTCTTCCTTTTCTTTTTTTTCTTTTAAGTAAAGCTAAATATTCCAGGGACTTCTTCCTTTTTGTTTAATAAAGTAAAATCTAGCATGCTGCTTAAAATAGATTCTGCAATTGAAAATATAAATATATATATATTTGAGTTAGACCCTCACTCCGTGCCCAGGCTGTAGTGCAGTGGCACACTCATGGCCACCCCAGCATCTATCTACCTGCTGGGTTCTGGCGAGACTTCTGCCTCAACCTTCCAAGTAGCCAGAAATACAGGCATTCACTACCACGCCCAGCTAGTTTTTGATTTCTCATAGAGATGAGGTCTCGCCAAGTTGCCTGGACTAGTCTCAAACCTGAAGGCTCAGGAAATCCACTCACCTTGGCCCCTGAAAGTGCTGCAATTAGAGGCTGAACCACCGAGCCCGGCCGAAAAATAAAACTTTTGAAATACGTTTCACTTCATGATTTAGAAGGACACCAAAGAGAAATTACTTTCTTCATTTCCCTAAAAATAAAGTTTAGTGCTACTAGGGTCTCAGAAATACTTATATATTATTTCACAATTCTCTATTTTTGTTAGAGTTTTTTAATTATGCTTTATGATAGCCTTTTAATCATCTTGCAAATACTATCTGTTGGAAATCTAGAGTCTAAAATAAAATATTTAAAATTATATTTATCTGAAGTATATTTATGATTATGAGTTTTAATAAAATATGGCATACAAGTAAATAAATAAATTTCAATAAATAAATACAAATAAATAAATAAATTTACATATGATATGTATTTTAAAGTTTAAAATAATTTCAAACAAAACAAATTAGAAAAATTTTATTGGAGAGAGGTAAAATCTAGTTTGGTTTATACATTCATAAAATATTATAAGACATTAAGTAAAATTATATCCTATCTCCATGCATACAATTACTTTCCCAGGAACCGATGGAACTTGGGAATTATGTAATTCCAAAAAAGTAATACAATAATAAAATAAAAATACTTTGAACACAAGTCTGGTGTTTCTGGAGAGATGATACAGTTAGAGCATCACAGGGGTCTCAGAAATACTTATACTTTATTTCACAATTCTCTATTTTAGTTAGAGTTATTTAATTATGCTTTATGAAAGCATTTTAATCATCTTCCAAATACTATCTGTTGGAAATAAAGAATCTAAAATAAAATATTTAAAATAATATTTAAATGAACTATATTTATTTAAACTGAACAATGTCATTTGGTTAAGAAAATGTTTGATAATTTTTATTAAATCTTGGAAACATCCTCAAAGTGAGAAGTCAGTATTATGGCTCTAGTCAGAACCAATTATCCTATTATTCTTGGATGCTTTATAGAAAACCATTTTGCTGACTTCATAGATGTGATTTTAGCATACTATCTTATAACTGTAATTGTGAATAATGTGGACTAACATGTCTATATGATATATATACACATATATAATATATTTTAACATGTATTTGTGTAGACAATGTATAATCATAGTATTGTCTTTAAATATAGTCATACAGGAATTATAATGAACAACACAGATACTCTTCAACTTGTACAAAAGGACGACATCCCAATAAGTCCATTTTAAGTTGAAATATGAGTTAAAAATGAATTTAATATCTCAATAAAACCATTAAGTCAGAAAAATTGCAGTTGAACCATGGTAACTCAGGGACCATCTGTGTTTGTGAAGCATATTCAGTGTTCCCAGAGCTGTATACTATGAATGGCAGATTTTCATGAGACCAAAATGTGGCTTTTGGTCTTTGTTGTGCATATTTGCTGAGTGGTGAAGTTGCTAAAGTTCTACTGCCAGGCTTCACTGTCTGGTTTCATCCTCCGCTCTCTTTCCTTTAGGGCCTGTGAAGTTCGAACTATCAACTCTCCAGAAACACCAGACTAGTGTTCAGAGTATTTTTATTTTATTGCATTACTTTCTTGGAATTATATACTTCCCAAGTTCCATCAGTTCCTGGGAAAATAATTGTATGCATGGAGATAGGATATAATTTTAATATCCTGTAACATTTTGTGAACATATAAGCCAAACTAGATTTTACCTCTGTCTTCAATGAAATTTTTCTAACTTGTTTTGTTTGAAATTATTTTAAACTTTGAAATACATATCATATGTAAATTGAGATTTATGACCTACTTGTATGGCATATTTTATTAAAACTCATAATCACAATGTAACAGAACAAGTAATTCTCAGGAAAAGGTAAGAATTTGCCCTGAAGAATATACAAGAAACAGTTGCATTTCAAATTCTTATCTGTCCCTGGCTTAATATTTCATAATGACTCCTCTTATTATTTTGATATGTTCTATCAGTGATTTTCCCTTTTATCTTACTTTTGCAATTACATTATTTCTTTCAATGTGGCCTGTGCTTAAGGATATCTGGCTAATGAAGAAACAAAAACTAATTAAAAGCTTAGTGGTCTATTAACTGTCATAATGTATAATTTATAAAAATAAAGAAAAAGATCAAGTTAAATAATGGCAATGGGCAAGAATTAGAAACAATTATATCTGTTTATTTTCCAAGTTGTTATTGTACTCAAATTATAGGCCCTTCATTGAAAATGGCCTTGCTTAATCCATCTTTTATAAAGTCCAGAGCATTCTCCAAACAAATACATTCAGATACAAATACACACATGATAGACCCAATTGAACAAGCTAGGACATATGTAAAAATATTAGTTACCTGAAGAAATGATAGTAAAAATGTTTAACAGCCAGTCTGGCATTGATTCAGAGCAGTCAAAACAGAGGCCAACTCTACCTGGACATAGCTTTACTCCTGCATGTAATCCTGGTCACTTATATAGGGTAACATTTATTGTATCCTTGTGTGAGCATTTTGATTCCCCTTTTAAAATAAAGTAAATCATATTTTTTCTGTGATTAAAAAAAAAATCATTTGCACCATTCTTCCTTGAAACAAGTATAAGGCCAGGACTTTTCAAAGTTAAGGCAGCAGGGAAGATTATGGTAGGATTAGAAAGAAATGGTAGAACCATTAGTTTTATGAACATAGATTGTTGATAGTACATGGCTGAATGTAATTCTATGTTACTATTTCTTTCAACTTCTGATTTCTGACTTAAAGGGAGATATTGGAGCTAAGGGACTAAATATGGTTTATTCGCAGAATTCTAAAGCCTCTGCCTTTCTTATGCTATGGTGTTTCCTAAAAATACAATCACACATGGATATTATGCTAATATAATTACAAATAAAGTATATCACAGGTAAATATTTCATTGTCTTATTATGTAAATATAAATATTTTGTAAAAAATTATGTAGCGAATATTCAACCTACATTTATGTTTTGTATATATATGCATACATAGACACATACACTAATATTTGTTAAGGGCAAATAATTGATAACTTATTTACAGTGTTATGTCAAACCTAGCATAAAATAAATTTGGTAATTGTAATAAAATTAGTATAAATTCATTCTAAAAGAAAAATATTTTTTAAATATTTTGCTTTCACTGTGTAGAAATACTATACATGAAAAACCATTGCTTTTAATTTCAGGTGTTTGTGTTGTGTTTTTTCAGTTTTTGTATTAAGATGATATTTCTTTAATAATAATTATGCAAATATACTAATAAGGTTATTCGTGACAACAGTGTTCTGGATATTTTATCTTCAGATAGTATATGAAACTTCTTCCATTTATTCAATTCTTCAACAAATATTTTTTGAAAGTCTACCATGTAAGAGGCACTAAATATGTACTTGGGGCACACCAGTAAATAAAGAATCCGATTAGTGTAGAGCTTACTAGCAGAATGAAACAGGGGAGAAGAGCAAAAGATGACCCATATATTCTCAGATCATGTGTGGTCAAACTGTAGTTGGGCTAAATACTGTTCATTCTTTTTATTAAAGATAATTATATCCTCCTTACCTGTTTTTTTCTTTCTTTCAATTATTTTTATGTATTTTGAGGAAGTCTTCACTCTCTGTTCATGACCCAAAGTTTATGAAGTATTTTTGTTAACAAAAACTAATGCGGAAAAAAATCTCCATTTAACTATTAACCAACAGCAGTTGTCATATTTCTAAACACTAACATTCACAAAATGAAAATATTTATAAATAGCAAACACATTTCCTGAATTTTAATTTTTAGAAAACTTACCTTCAAGAGTAAACCAGATGGAGTCTTTTGATATTGAATTAATTTTGCCTAATTTTCTGATTTTCACCATAAAACATATGTTTTGTGAGCAAAATTTTAGTCACACTTCTTGTGGTAGATATGTTTACGTTTGTCTCCAAAGCAAACTCCTGTTTCTCATAAAGAGACTTTAAGTGGAACATACACTTAGCTGGGAGATACTGATAATTCCCACGTTACCTGAACAAAGGACAAAGTACAATTTGAAATGAAATGATCAGCTCTTACTTTGATTTTGCTTACAGAACAAGTACAATAAACACAGAAAATATTCCTTAGTATAGCTGATGATGAAAAGATGGTCAGGTTCTCACATTTCTCTTTATACTGTCAACCTTCAAAACTCTTGAAAAGAAACAGATTAAAAGAAAGAAACATAAAATAAGAAAATATCAATTTATAGGAGCTTTTTAAATATAGAGAAATGTAATGAGGTATTTTTCTCCCATCCTAATGCCCATGTATGATAATTTCCCCAAGTAAAAACCTAGAAACAGATTACCAATTCTTAGTTTATGAACATGTTCAAGACTATTCAGTATTTTAAAACTGTTTTTCTAAATGAAATTTATATCAGAAGTGGGTGTGATTCTTTATGTTTTACAACTTTTTGAAAGTGAGTATCAGCATTTTTTAGCTCTTAAAATGTGGCAGTGTAAAAAACGACCTGTTTTTTTAATTTACATTTCTGATTCCAAAGGTTTGGAAAACCTTTTTATACCTATGAGTCACGTGTTAATCAGCCTTTCTGTGATGGATCTTTATAACAAACCACCTTGAATATCTCAGCAACTCAGTGGAATAAATATTATTTCTAGATAATTTCAGCTCTGACTTGGCCCTGGCTGTGTTCTAGGCTGTGGGTCTGCCCCAGGCTTTGGCTCTGTTCTGTGCTGATACTCCAGATATCTTCTTCATTCCAGGATACAGGATTAGGGACAAGCTTCTCTTTGAAATATGCTATTCTTATGGAAGAGCTAAAATGTAAGGGAATCAGCATAAACACTCATTAGCTCTTAAATCATTTGCTCATATGTCACATAGATTATGTTCACTCACGTGTCATTGGTCAATGCAAGTAAAATGGCCAAACCCCAAAATAACAGAATGGAAATGTATATCCCACTACATCTGTTGTATATGTATGCATAATACTATTCCAAGGGAGGGAAGAGTATGACTACTTGAAAATAATAATACAATTAATGACTGGCCATGTGTATTTTCTTTCGTGGAAAATATTTGCTTTTAGCTTTTCTTTGCATTCCATTGAACTTTTCTCTTGTTCTAATTTGTATATATACTGGAAACTAATCTTTGTGTGTGTGTTGAAATGTCTTCTCCTGATTGTCTTTTCTCCTTTTTAAAAATTTATTTTGATGAACCAAAGTTTCTGATATGAAACTATTTCATAATAATTTATTTAACCATTTACAGGTTTTGTGTGTTTTAATGACATTTTCCATCATTAGTTCATAAAAATATGTTCACATATATTATTTAAGAAAGTATGGATTATTTAAAAAATTAAAACCTTTATAAACTTGGGATTGATTTTTATAGGTAGTTGTAGGAAAATATATTCACAAGCTTGCAATAGGTAAAAATATAAAATACTAATCATTAAAAAAAAAAGATTTAATTGTCTTTATCAAACTTTTTTTTTAAAGAAGAGAGAATAAACTTAAAGAATCTGTAGGGATTTTAAAAAGCCACAAACTGAGAGAAAAATGTTCCTAATCCATGTATCTGACAGAATATGCTTTTCAAACTGTATAAGAACTCTTACAACCCAATATGCAGATAAATAACACAATGGGGAGGGCAAATATCTTAGTTCTAATTTTACATTCAGTATTTATGTATTGCACTACATAAAAATGCTTATTAAATATGAAAGAAATAAAAGGAGAGAAGTAAAAGACAAAATATTTGTTGAATAATTTACCATTTGCCAAGTATTGTAAATTACATGAAAATTACCAACATAAATGGAAATAGAAAATATCAGTCTCATTCATAGAGCTTATAATAAAATAAAAATGAGTTGTCCAGTTTTCTTCATTGAACAGAAAAAAATCTCAGAACAAATAATAAATAATACATCGCTCAAATAAAAATATAATTCTAATTACATTTAAGTGGAGAATCTCTGAAGCAAATCTAATGTCTAGAGTGAAAATATTTTTTCTAAAATCATTATGCATTGATTTATATTAAATTCATACTTAGAATTATTTATTATCTTAAAAATTAATAGGAATCCACTACTAGTCAAAGATCTTTAAGTTCTATTAACTTCTATTATTTAACTTTCTATTTTATGTGTGAATTAGTCTTAAAAAATTATCATCTATAATGTGTGAGACTAGTATCAGGAAAAAATGCTCCAAGAATAGTTTCATTTTCCTGCATGGTGAAAATTTGACAAGCAGAGTGTTAACACCCTTGGTTAAAGGATGAGTAAAAGCAAACAAGTCTTTGCAGTTAATGGTGGGAATCTCTGGAGAGAAGTACAGGTTTATGTCCCTTGGAGTCATTTGCTTAAGTTCCAATTCCAAAGGGTAATGGGCTTACACTTAGAGAACTACCCCTTCTCTCCCCAGAGAGGGTTTATATACATTGGATGAGGGGTCTCTTTCTCTTTTCCTCTTTCTTCCCCGCTCTATCTCTCTCTGTCTCTTTCTTCCTTTGTTATCCCTTCTCTCTTTCTCTATTATTTGATTCTATCACCTCAATTCGCTGGTGTTTATTTTCTATACCTTTTCTCTGTTTTGTGCATCTCAACCTAGAAAACTTGAAGTGAAATGAATATGGCCTTTATGTCTAAAAAGAAAACTGAGGATGAATTTCTTTGCAATTGAGTTCTGTATTTAGTTTTTAAAGTATAAAACAGTTTTATTCTCATTTCATAATGAGTGACTGTATATCAAGGAATTGGCTGGAATTATCCTGAAAGTTCAAAGTAAGAGAGTTTTGAGAGCTCAAATCACTGAAGCTGCAAGAAAATGAAAGCAAACAAACTTAGTAATGGTTTTGAGTGATTGGCTTTTGAAAAGATCTTTTCTATAAATTACTGACCCCTTGAATAAGCAGAGTTTATAAAACAAATCTAGACGCTTGGAAGTTTCAACTATTTTTTAATAGTTTACATAGCGATAAATATGATAAAATTATAATGATCTATGGTTGGGTTCAATATTAATTCCTATGCATTTATGTCTTCAATATTACTTTAGGCAATGACAATATTACATCTCAAGTAGAAAGTAAACCAATATTCATGATTAAAAATTGATAATGAGAAATCTTAAAAATTAACTTCTTAAGTAGAAAAAATTAATGCGTCCAAGTTTCAGAACATAATTTAGGTCCCAGTCTGAAAATTCACCTTGAATGTGAAATTAAAATTTCTGTTTTTTTTTAAAGTTTTGATATTATTCCTCTTAAGGAAATAACGTATTTTTAAATGGCTAGTTAGCCTTCAGATGGTTTAACTTATGCTTCACTTTATATTTTACTTATCAAACATTTAAGCATATATTTTCTGACTCCTCAAATAAAACAAAACATCTGGAATAAAATCAGTCAGCAAGACTAATGAAATTAAACAAATAAGATATAAAGAATTGAAATCCTAGTTCTTTCACTTGAAGACGTAGGAATGTTATTTAACCTAAGATGTAGAAATGTTATTTAACCCAAGCCTTAGGGTGCTCATTTCTAAAATGAGGATACAGCATCTTTCTTTAAGATTGTTTTTAAGTCCACCTTGAAGAAAATAAATGTGACATGCCTGGCACAATTTCTTACACGTCACAGGAGTTAGATAAGAGGTAAATAGAACAGTTGTAATACATAGCAACAACACACTGCATTACTTTACCTCTTTATAAACATGAAACCATAGAAGATGAGAAAGATAATCTTCAGCCACATCAGTCTGCTTACTATTTCCAAAACTTAGCTTACAATACTTGAGTGTTTGTATTGTCATTCATTATTTTTAAGCCACTTCCAAGTCTCTCCAATAATCACTCAAGTCATAAACTACAACTGCCCTTTGACACAAATTTTACCTTCACCATAGACCGTTTCTCAGTTCACACTAGACATTTTTTTCGAAAACTTCAGCTCATACTGTTAACAGCTGTTTGCATAAATGTCCACCTCACATTGAAGATTAGAAACATTCTTAATGAGAGTGAAGAGACTTACAATAGAGGATGTCAGAGTCCATAGATAAGAACAAGGGAGCTAGGTTAATTTCAGGGACTAGCAGGGGAGAACAAGAAGGTGTAAAGAAAGTATTTACTTACTAAATGTTTCTGAATAAAGAAAAATATCTAACACTTTTTAGTATGAAGCATGTGTACAATACTCTTCAAAATATCTGAGTGTATTAACTAACAACTTTAGCAATAATTATATGAGGAAATGAGAGTTATTTTCTATATTTTCTAGATGAGAGTTAAAGTAAGTTTTAATAAACTTCTCTAATAAAATAGACAAAACCGTGAGTTCAAATGCAAGTGGATTGGAGCTATAGCTTCTGATATTAATCATGATACTGTGCTGCTCTTCTGTGCCTGCCTTGTCCCTCTTGTTAAACAAATGTATACATGGATGAGTGCATGAATAAATGAGTGAACAAATAAACACAGGGATGCACGGGGATGTTGTTACTATACTTTCAATTATTACATATCTCTCTGTCAAGACTGTGTCTTTAAAAGACTAATGTATGTATGCTCTGAAGGAGGATATATGTGTTTCTTATTTTGTTGCTATGATTATAGTTGTTAAAATACCAGAATATTGATACAGTGACCCTAGAATTATAAAACATAGATAATCTTAAGCCTGATTTCAATAAAATGTCATGGCCTTGACAATAGTGAATGCAACAGAAAAGTGTAGAAGCTACATTAATATATGGTTTCCAAAATTTCTCTTAAAAATTAAGTTTGGAAGCAGCAAAATATTGGAACAAAATTCACAAAGAAAGTCACTCATTGTCCATGATTATCTTGAACATTTTTATCCATGTGAGATGCTCCAAAAAATAATTGTTGAACGAATTAGTATTAATTGATAGTTTCACAGTGGTTAATAACACTGATTCTGGAGTCGCATTGTTTGATTTCAAATGCAACTCCGCCAGTCTTCAACTATGTGATCTGAAGAATGTCATACTTCTCTATGCTTTTGTTTTCTTATGGTAAAAATAATCACTTCTTAATAGAGAGATTGTTTACCTTAAGTTATTTAGTCTATGAAAATCAATGAGAAAACTATGTCATATACTTAACACCAAAACCTATTAAGAAACATATTAAATTTTGCTATTATAGTCAAGATTCTCTTTATATGTGAAGTCATCTAACTTTCCAAAATTATATTAATGAATATATATATTTTAATTATTTCTACACATTGATACCTCTTTCTAGACCTTTCTCAAATTGTTGAACTAAGGAAACAAGCTTGACAGAAGGAAGTAAACTGGGTTATTATTTCAAATAAATCTATATATTGAAAGTCAGTAAATCCAAGCCTTAAAAAATCTTCTGGAATGTTTCCAAAACACTTTTTTTTTTCTGTTCAGAGTTTCTTCTCTATTCATTTTACAGGGCTCATGAAATTGGTGGCTTGCAGGATATTTCATAGTACTCGTTGGCTATTTAGTATCTTGTTTCCTGTTCATCTTTCCTAGAAGATTCTCATTTGGTTCAAACATCAGGATGGCCCTTGGAACTCAGAGAAAAGGGATCTCATCTGAAGCTCCAGAAATATGTGATGCTTAGTTGTAGACAATTATGCAATGTTTCTAAGTGACAGTTAATGCTCCACATTTTTTTAAAAGTTATATAAATAGACCCAGATTAAAGGGAAGATGTGTATTACAAGTTTCGACAAAGTCTCTCTCTCTCTCTCTCTCTCTCTCTCTCTCTCTCTCTCTGTCTTTCTCTCTCTCTTCCTATCTCTTCTCACTTGACAAGAAAAAAGAAGCATTTAGCCAAGTGCCACTGGTGGCTATGTTATGATCATGTTATAAGGAAGGAAGCTTGGCAGCCACTCACTCTGAACTCATACTGACACTGGTACAGCAAAACTAAGAGACAGATGGGATTCCTAACTGCATCAAAGAGTCATTCATCACATAATGCCACGATCCTATTTTACTTTTAGACTTTAACTTTGGTAAAATAATAGATTTCTTTATTGTATTGGAAAGTTTGAGTCATAATTTTATGTTATTGCTGCCAAAAGCATTGTACCAGAGACAGAGCACAATGAACACTATCATTTGTCATTGAATCTTCATTGTCTTAAATAAAACAAAATTATAATTCTCTTCCTTATTACAGAAATCTACATTTAGGCAGTTTAGAACAGCTCTTTGGTGTCATTAGTGATCTGGTTTTGTCTATAGGATGCTCTAATATTTCACTGTAGTATGTTAAAATAGTGTTTGAAATAATGTTGATTATGCAAACGAATAAAGATATCAAAAGAAAAGTACACTTTTTATACAATAGAAGACTTTATGAAATAAGGTTACATCACAACATAATTTTGTAGAAATGCAGGTGTGGCATAAATCATGTAGTTCCAATGTTTTACATCATATTTTTTGGAAATAGACTTAAAAATTAAAAACGACATTAGTATATGGAAATTTTTAATGTGTCTGAGTTATAACCTTCCTAATTCAGGCTCTAAACATTATCAGCATTTTTATAAGGCTTTAGTCTTACTAATATGATTTTAGTAATAGTTGGCCTCAGGACTAGTATTGAAAATAAATTCTGATTATCTTACAACTATAACATTTGTTCACATGGCATATATTTACATATTTCCAGATTGAAGAGTGATGTATTTCTATGCATTTTTATTGCCACTGGATTTTCAGGAGAAAAACTTATTTCACACTGCTACAAAATTTCAGGCTATTTCATTAGTTAGACTTTAAATGTTATTAAGTAAACCGAAAATTTAACAGTCATGTAAAAATTTTTCTTCTTCAAGGAAAGCGAGTAGCCCTATTATAATTTTCAACATATATAATAAAAGATTTGTCTGTTTACCAGCATTAGTTTCTATTAATCTTGACTACATAGTAAAGGTGATGCAGGTGAGCATTCTCTTCCCTATTTTAGAGATGAAATTTGTGAACCCTAAATGCTGCCCTCAATTAAATTGGTTCATTGTTTTCTGCTGTAATTTTAATTCCCACATGCATCTGAAATCTAATAATCAAGATGTCAGTTATGACACATTTCTCTAAAACTAATTGTAATAACAGAATGTTTGAAATTTTCAGGTAGAGGGGATACAGTTATATACTTACATAAATTAAGAACTTCCTAGACAATATAATTATTTTGAATTTTGATTTATTTTTCCATAGATCAAAAACCATGAGAACTAAATTGCATTTTTCAAGACTCGTGAATAAGTCTGATAATTAGAAAAGCACCTCAAAGGTTTGAAAAGAAAATCTGTTCTAAGAATCACTTTGCAATTTAGTAATGACTATCAAGAATACATTAAATTATTCTATCCATGTTAAAGTCTCACAAACCCACTCTTTCTCTCCGTCTTCCTGAAGAATACTTTTGTTAATATATGGTCAATTTTTGTGACATTCCTGTAGTTCCCCAGGAACTTGACTTGCAGGTTGCTTCCTATTTACAATTTATTCTCCCACCTTATTCACAATGAGCATTGTAAAGCGTGAATCACAGCAGGTTTTTGTCCTGCATAAAACTTGGAAGTTTGAGTATTCTTCAGAATGAATCCAAACTCTCTAACATATCACCCACACTTTAAATATGGCCCACAAGGTATACCAACATACTTTTTATTTTCTTAATACCTGTAACACACTATACTCTCTAAATCCTTGTGTTTTACTTTTGTCATTTTTTTTTTGTTTTGGATACATCACAGCACCTATTGGAATAACTCACAAGGACTAGGCATTATAACACTGTTTGATATATAAATGAAATAATCACTTTGTTTATAATATTGATTTTATAAAAGGAAAATTCTTCTAATCTCTCCCCACAGTGGATTTAAGAAGCTAGGCCTTGAGATTCCATTTTTGTCTCATTGCAAATTTCCAAATTAAATTCAAAATTAAAAACCTCAAAGCAAAAATAAAGAAATTAAAATTAAATAATTAAAATAGTTAACTCTCTGTATGCTCTGTTACATTATTCCAGTCCTTAGGTGTTTTGTGTTGGTGGGAAAAATCCACTTATACTACTGGTAGTAACTGGTTTATTCAGCTGCCAGTAGTATCCCAGTTTTAATGTGCCATCATGTGGTGCTAATAGCCTAGTGGGAGGGAAACAGCAAGTTAGAAACTCTGGAGACATAAGACATAGAGGTTTAACTTCCAGCTTTAAAGCAGTGATCTTCTCTCCGAGGTCATACTGAAGATGGCAAGCCATCTTAGAACTGATCCCTGTCCTACAACTTGAGTTTGATATTCACATGCAAAGCTAGACTTTTAGATACACACTTTAATGCCAGTTGATTATACATAAAATAATCTAGGAAAGATAGTTGAGTTCTATAATAAATGACCATTCTTGCCTATATTATCAATAATACAAGACTGTTTTTAGTGCTTCCTCTGTCTTCTGTTCATTTAAAACCTCGTAAGTTAGGGGAGTATAAGGTAGTAGTGCACCTTTCCACACAATCTCAGTCTCCATCATTTATCTATTTACATGAACATACATGTGCACGTGTGCACGTGCACATACACATACACATACTCACACACACTATCTAGTCTGTAGGTAATTTGAAAACCCTAACTGTCCCTATTATTTTACTAAAGAACAATTAAATTTTTCTTAGAGACTATATTTTGAATATTACTGTCTAGAATAATTTTGACAATGGAGCAAGAGAAAACACAATCAAACACAAAAACAAAAACCTAAACAAACAACAAAGCTTTGGGCAGCACATTTTTTTATTAAAATTAAACTACACGTTACACCATTATTTCACATCGGTCTGGTAGTTAAAATTGTAATTGAGAAGCACATATGTATGCACAGATATATAGACTGAGACATTATATCGATAATTTAAAAATTTTAGACAATCTATACGTGTATTAATCAATGTACCATGTTATGTATATAAATATGCAGTGTACCAATGTTAATATTTATATTAAGCATGCATTAAAAGAAATGAGATAAAAATTGGAAGATTAATTTTAAATTTAAGATTAAAGTTGTTAGAAAAAAGTCATAGAATATGTAAAAATATTTACTTTAATAAAGGTAATAAATATTATGCATTTGGACATACAGGTGCATTCAAATATGTGTAGAAGAAGAAGAACACAGATTTAAAAAGATTGATAACCACCAGACAGATAATAGCAATACTGAAGGAGAGTAAATAGTGATTTTATATTTTATTTTATTCTTTATGGTTCTTTACTACTTGAAGTTTAATCATGGTCATGTATTAATGGTCTATTAGAACAATTAGAAAAAGAAAATATGTTTAGTGTAAATCATCACACATTCCCAAACTAAAGTCTATTTCCCAAACTAAAGTTACAAATAAAAGAAGCTTTCAACTCATGCTGAATTATGAACTTTCAAAAGTAACATTGTATAAGTTCTGAGTATATTATTTTAGTTTAACAGCCCGACTCCTCATTCTGCATTTTTGTATTTAGTGGAAGAAATATATAAATTTATCCTAAGAAAAGTACTGCATAGGAAACCCAGTATTACTCAGCCTTAGGTAGCGGTATCAGAAGCAATAACTATACAATGGTTTGAATCATTTCATCTTATACATGTCAATTCTCAGTAAAGGGATACTTTATGATATTCTTTGTAGTAGTTGTATCATTACAACTTGTCTTATCATTTATCTTGCTTATCTTATTAACTATCACTTATCTTACTGTGATAGAGAAATCTGAAACAATATCACTGTAGCTTATGGGAGAAGTGATGAACGTAAAAGAATATGTCTTTTGTACTGAAGGTAATTCATGGAAAAAATGCATTTTAGAGATTACATACCATAGTTTTTTAAAGGCAATTATAAACCTCATTTTTTACATTTCATGTGTTTTATCTGTTTACAGTGTTCAGTTAACACTGGAGCTCATGCTTACTTGCCAAAACAGATAAATACCCAACAACTGTTCTAAAAGTGAACATGGGTATGTCAGCAAAGGATGAATGTGTAGCATTTAGCATCTGAAGTTAAAATCTGAAAGTTTAATAAAATGCATCATCATACAGATGCCTGCCACACTTTATCTATCTGAAAATGGTAACAATTTGGGGGGAAAATGCCAATACATACTCCTTTATTTTATGCAGTGGTAAGCACACAGAATAAATGTAGACCTAGATCTCTCCTTCTCGCCATCATATTTTATGCTGAGGATTGTTCATATGATCATAGTAAATTCATCTTCAGGCAATCACCATGAAAATGACTGAATGCTGCACATAGCCCAAAGCAAATGTGATTCATCACACTCATTTAAAACTGCCAAATATCATGATTTAAATTGTATTTGTGAATTGCTTAGTCATTTCTTTACTTAAGAAATGGAAAATTCTGGAAAAGAAAGCAGAGGAAATGTGAACTCTATGAGGGCCGGCTAAATTTCTTTTCTATTTTTATATCATATATATGTACACGGTGCCTAAAAATAGTAGTATTCAACAATCACTTATTTTTTATATATCTTTCACAAAATAACTTCTAAGATAACTTCATTTGCCTCAAGGGAGAGTAGTAATTAGTGGTGAAAATAATAGCAACAAATACTGAGAATGGTCTTGCAGTGAAAAAGAGAGATTGAGCTTAATCTGAATACAGCAAGGGCAAGTCGAAATTTATAGCCAAAGTGAAAAGATGGAGGTCAGCAAATAGAAAATAACTGAAAGAAAACATCAGTGATGTTAGAGACTGAATATTGATGCCCCTGAAAATTGATATTTTGAAATTCTCACCTGTTTCTGATGGTATTAGGAGATGGTGGGGCAGTTGGTAGGTGATTAGGTCATAAGGACAGAGCCTTCATGAATGAGATTAGTACTTTTAGAAAAAAGGCACTGGAAATTTTC
Organism: Tarsius wallacei; assembly: GCA_963574415.1. Lineage (NCBI taxonomy): Eukaryota > Metazoa > Chordata > Mammalia > Primates > Tarsiidae > Tarsius > Tarsius wallacei. The sequence continues at coordinate 28,864 of CAUYQG010135863.1, forward strand.
CTCAACCTTTCTACCATGTGAAGACAAGAAGGCTTTGTGCTATCTATCAATTAGAGATTGGGCTTTCAATACACACCAAATCTTCCATCACCTTAGTAATGAACTTCTCAACCTTCAAAACTGAAAAATAAAGGTTTGCTGTTTTAGCCTCTCGGTGTGTGGTATTCTGTAACAGTGGCCTGGACAGACAGAGACATGAGATGAGGGAGATTATAGTTAAACTGATTTAACAGTATTCTTACCAAAGGCAGGCAAGGGTCATCAGACATCATTTGGAGGACAGTGGAGGATGAGGAACCTGATCAGATATCAAAGGTGATTAGTTATTGAGGGTGATTAGTTCTTGCTAAATGACTTACCAGAGTTCTTGCTAAAACTGGAATTTGTAAGGACATGCAGAGATGGGTTTAAGGAAAAATTTAGGAAGCTGACTAAAATCTGGTCAAAGTTTGGTCAAGATTCTTTGTCAAAGATAAGGCACTTTATACATCTCTAATACAGGAGTGATAATGCAAATCAGATCACTGAAAAGATGAGTGTCTCATAAACTATAAGGCATTAGGCATATGTAACTTTAATTATGAGAAAATTATATTGACCAATGTGAACATTTCAAGGAAAGACATAAGTAGTCTACATTGAAACCAAATGGCCCACTTTATTCACACACACACACACACACACACAACTAAAATAGTGTTTTTTGTCCTTTCAAAGTCTTATCTTCCCTTGGAATACTCAGTCTGTTGATCCTATAAATATTCCAGAATGGGTATGACTTTGTGGTTGACAATTAATATGTACTTAGAAAAGAGCTTGTCTTATAGAAAGTGGCCTATAAGAATGTGAAGAGATGACAGATGGCCACAAGTCTCAATAGTGACAGATTAGTAAAACAAGTTCTCAAAATATGTATTTAAAATTAAGATTACTTTCTAAGAAATTGTTTAATCTGTTCTTGGTTCTCCATGTTTTCTCTCTAGCATCAGTATAATTCCTGATACTTGTTAAAGCAGAATCAGAGGATATAAAAAGGTAAATAATCCGAATAAACAATAGGTATTGATTGAAAACAGATTAAAAGTTTCTACTAAAGTGTGATCATACACTTATGACCTCTCAATTTTATTAATAGGTATTGATCCAATTGAAATGAAAACATATTTTCATTAAAAGACTTGAATGTGCATGCTATTCAAAATGCATGTATTTGAATTCTCTCCCCTCTGCCCTTCTATCTCCATCTACCATCTATTGATATGCATTTTTGTTTATATATCAAGGATTATAATGCTCTACTATAGGATACAAATATATCACTTGATACTATCAATTTAATGTCCCAAAAGTAGTTGCAGTTGCTTCATGTCCTTATCAACTTTTTCTCTTTTTTTAGTCATTTCTGTGAATATGTGCCGGCATTTCACTATGAGTGCAGCATGTAGTTATCTGAATGATTAATAGTGCTAACAACATTTTCAGTTTATTGGAAATATAGATAACCTATTTTTGGTAAGCTCATTTTTTGTTTTTTGCTTTTTTTTCTTCTTCTCTAATTGGTTAGTCTCTTGAAAAAAATTGATTTAGCTCATCTTTTTACATTCAAAATATAACTCTTTTCTGAGACACTTGTTTTACATTTTCCACTATATGAGTTGATTTTTCCGCTCTTGATAGTATCATTGATGGAATGATGTTCTTGAATCTAATCTTGTCTAATATTTTATATTTTTCCCTTTCAGTTTTGTACTTTTGCCTCTTTGTTATTTCAAGGTGTATAATCTATTATTAAAAGATGACTTATTGCTTCACCTTTTAATGTCAATCTGCAATACATCTGTAATTAATTTTTGGATAAAATTTTTAAATTGTGGTAAAATTTACATGCAGTGAAATGCACAGGTTAGTATATAATCAAATGAGTTTTGAACATATTGCATAAGTTACTTTATTGAACTATGGAATGTTTCTCTCACTCTAGAAAGTTCAGATCCTTCCTTTCAAAACCTGCTCTGTAGAGAAAAATAGTGTTCTGATTTAGAGCAGTATTTTTTTCTGTTCTTGAACTTCATCTAAATGCATTACAAAATATGTACTCTTTGATATCTGGCTTTTCTCTTTCAACATAGGTCTTTACATCCTAGTGATGTTATGTGAACCATCAGTTCATGCTTTCTATTGCTAAATATTTCAGTACATAGATGTACCAAAACTTATCTTTGTATTCTCCAGTTCATGAACAATTTTGCTGTTTCTAGTTTTTGACTACTATATAAAAATCTATCATAGCATGAATATTCAAGTCTTTTTATGGAAATATGTTTTCATTTCACTTGAATAAAAATCTACTTAAAGAATTGAGAGATCATAAGATAAGTATATGATTCACTTTAGTAGAAACTTTCAGTTTCCAAACTGTCTGTAAAATTGTACTCTCTCACTTGTCAGTATTTGAGAGTTTCAGTTACCAAGGTTTGTTGTTGTAATCTGTTTAATCATTAAAGTGGGTATGAAAGGTGCTTCACTGTAAAATACGTTTCCCTGATGAGTGGTAATTTTGCAAATCTTCCTAGGTGCTTTTGTTAATGTATGTATCTTTTGTGAAACTGTCTTCAAATTTTCAATGTATTTTTAATTATGCTATTTTTCCTTTTATTATTTATTTGAGTTCCTTCACTCTCAATATTTCATGCATCATACATGTATTGAAATTAATTTCTGTAAGACTATGGATGAATATTTTATTTTCTTTACTAGGTTATTTTGGTGAGCAGAAATTTTTAGTTTTAATAAAATCTAATTTTCCTTTTTTCTTTTATGTTTAGTACTAATTGTGTCATCTCTAAGAAACTTTTGCCTACCCAAGGCTGTAAAGATATTCTTTTAATTTTTCTCATAGAAAATTCATGTGCTTAATTTTTTGCTTTTAGGCTTATGATTCAATTCTACTTAACTTTTGTGCATAGTATAAGTATAGATTTATTTAAATCAGATTAATTTTGTGTGTGGGTGATATAGGAATAAAGGTTCATTATTTTCTATATGGATAAATAATTACATTAACATTACTTGAAAAAATGGCTATTTTTCTCATTTAATTACCTGGTTACAATATTTACATAAAATAACAATATAAGTGTGGTATATTTCTTGACTCATTTCTGTTCAAAGTTCTATAAGTCTATATTTAGGACACTACAACACTGTCTTTCCTAATGTAGCTTTTTAAAAAGTGTTGAAATTAAGTAGATTAGATCCTCCACTTTTTTTATTCAAAAATGTTTGACTGTTCTAAATGCTAACATACATTTTTTTGAAAGCATGTGAATGTCTGGGGGAAAAAATAACACATGGATCAACTTGAAATGAATGGATGTTCTAATATAATGATTCCTCCAGCCCAAGAAACCTGATATAGCCCTTAATTTATTGATATACTATTTAGTGAATTCTTTACTTTATATCAGCAGTATTTTATAGTTTTTTAAGGCAGAGATTTTTGCATATTCTACATATATTGATAATATTTTTGTTTAATTTATATTTTATGTTTATTTTCTTATTTTATTTTATTTTAGAATGGTAAGATACAGTAGAGTATGCAACATAAATATGCTGCATGCAGGTGAAGTTTGAGCTTTTAGCTGGCCCTCTGTCCCCTTGGTGGCGAACCAGGCACCCATTGTGTTGCCACAGGTCCTCCTCCTTCTTTCTCCCTCCCTCCCTTAGCCATGCCCTGATCCTGTCAATTCAACCCTTGTGTTAAATGCAACTAGTGTTCAGGGCCCACTTATGAGTATTCCAATTTTTGTTTCTGTGATAATTAACTTGGTATGATGGATTCCAACTGCATTCCAAATTGCTGTGAAGGCCATGATTTTGTTCTTTGAGGCTGTGTAATACTCCATGGTGTATATATACCACATTTTCTTTATCCATTCCACTTTCAATGGGCATCTGGGTCGGTTCCATGTTTTTGCTATTGTGAATAGTGCAGCAATAAACATGAGTGTACAGGTGTCATTTTTGTAGTGATTTATGTTCCAATGGGTATATTCCCAGGACAGGATGCCTGGATCATATGGAAGATCAATTTTTAGTTATTTGAAAAGTGACACACTGTTGTCTATACAGGTTGAACTAGTTTGCATTCCCACCAACAGTGTCACAATGTTCCCTTTTCTCCACAGCCACGCCACCACCTGCTGTTTTTTGACTTGTTAATGATAGCGATCTTTACTGGAGTTAAGTGGTATCTTACTGTATTTTTTATTTGCATTGCTCTGATGATTAGTGAGGCTGAGTATTTTTACATGTGCCTATTGGCTGCTTGTATGTTATCCTTTGAAATTTTGTGTTAATGTCCTATGTCCACTTTATAATGGAGTTATTTGGGGTTTTTTTGTTTTGTTTCTTTCAGTTCGTTTGAGTTCCTTGTAGATTCTAGATGTTAGGTTTTTGTCAGATACATAGCTTGCAAATATTTTTTCCCACTCCACGGGTTATCTTTTTACTCTTTTGATGGTTTCTTTTGCTGTGCAAAGCCTTTTCAGTTTGTTAAGTTCCCACCTGTCTATCTTAGCTTTTGTTGCATTTGTTTTTGGGAAATTCATTGTCTATCCCAATGTTTAGAAAGTTGTTCCCTTTGGTTTCTTCTAGGATTCTTATTAGTTTGAAGTTTTGCATTTAAGTCCTTGACCCATTTTGAGTTTATTTTTGTATGTGATGATTGGTAGAGGTCCAGTTTCATTTTTCTGTATGTGACTAGTCAGTTTTCCCAGCAACATTTGCTAAATATGGTTTGTTTTCACCAGTGATTTGTTATTGATGGCCTTGTTGAAGATGAGTTGGTTGAAGGACCGTGTTTTTATTTCCAGAATCTCTGTCCTGTTTCATTGGTCTAGGTACCTATTTCTCTATCAAAACCATGCCATCTTGGTTACTATAGCCCTGTAATAAAGTTTAAAGTTTGGAAGTGTGATAACTTCAGCTTTGTTCCTTTTGCTGAGGATTGCTTTCGTTATTCATGCTCTTTTTTGCTTCCATATTAATTTCTATATTTTCATTTCTAGGCCTGTGGAAAATGATGTTGGCAATTTGATGAGTGTTGTATTTAATCTGTAGATTGCTTTGGGGAGGTTGGACATCTTGACAATGCTGATTCTTCCAGTCCATGAGTATGGGATGTTTTTTCATTTGTTTGTATTCTCTTTGGTTTCTTTGAGTAGCATTTTATTTTATAGTTCTCATTGTAAGGGTTTTCAGTTCTCTGGTTAGGAGGATTCCAAGATAGTTTCTTTTTTGGCTATTGTGAATGGGATTGTGTTTTTAATTGATTCTCAGTCTACTTGCTGTTGGTGTACAGAAATGCAACATCTCTTGCACATTGATTTTGTAACCTGAGACTTTTATCAATGCAAGGAGGTTTTGGCAGACTCTCTAGGGTTTTGTAGATATAGAATTATATCCTCTGCAAAAAGAGATAACTTACCTTCTTCCTTTCCTATTTAGATACCCCTGATTTCCTTCTCTTGCTTGATTGTTCGGGTTAGGATTTCCAGTTGTTGAATAGGAAGGGTGAGAGTAGGCATCCTTGTATATTCCTGTTCTTAAGAATATATGCTTCCAGTTTTTGTTCATCAAGCAAAATGTTGGCAGCAGGTTTGTCATAGATGGTTCTTACTGTTTTGAGGAATGTTCCTTCTATGGCTAAGTGTTCGAGGGCTTTTTTCTTTAAAGATTTGCTGGATTTTGTTGAATGTTTTTTCCTGTATCTATTGAGATAATCACGTGGTTCTTGTTTCTACTCCTGTTAATGTGCTGACTTACATTTATGGTCTTGAGAACCATCCCTGCATCCCAGAAATGAAGCCCACTTTATTGTGGTGGATAAGACTTGCAGTGTGTTGCTGGATCTGATTTGCTAGGAACTGGTTAAGAGTTTTTGCATCTATGTTTATCTGGGAAATTGGTCTATAATTCTCTTTTCTTATGAGGTCTTTGCCAATTTGTGGAATCAATATGATATTAGCTTCATAAAATGAGCCAGGGAGTATTCCTTTCTTCTTGATTGCCTGGAATACTTTCAACAACATTGATGTCAATTCTTCCTTGTTTTTCGTAGAATTGAGCAGAGAAGTTATTTGGTACAGTGCTTTTTTGGTGGGGAGGTTTCTTATAACTGACTTGATTTTCTGGATTGTTACTGGTCTGTTTAGGGTTTCAATTTATTCTTGCTTCAATCTTGGGAGGTTGTGTGATGCGAGGAAATCGACCATTTCTTCTAGTTTTTCTAGTTTATTTTCATACAGTTGTTCATAGTAATCTCTGATAATCATTTGAGTTTCTTCAGAGTCAGTTGTGACATCACCTTTGCTGTTTAATTGTGTTTATTTGGACTTTCTCTTTCTCTTTCTTAGTCAATCTGGTCAGGAATCTGTCAATCTAATTTATCCTTTCAAAGAAACGGTTTCTTGTTTTATTGATCCTTTCTATGATATTTTTGTCTTCTATATTCTGCAATTGTGACTTTGTGTCAGTAATCTGGATTTTTCTGCCGACATTAGGATTCAAATGTTCTTGCCTTTCAGTTCCCTGAGGTGTGACAATTGACTGCTTACTTGCAATCTCTCTATATGTGCACATAATGCTATGAATTTCCCTCTGATCACTAATTTAGTGGCATCCCAGAGATTTTGATAAAATGCATCTTGGTTTTTGTTTGCTTCCAGGAATCTTTTTTTATTTCTTTCTTGGTTTTTGTGTTAACCAAAAATTCATTTAGCAGCATGTTGCTTAGTGTCCTTGTCTTTGGGGGGAACTTGTTTTTGGTGATATTTATTTTTATTCCACTGTGATCTGAGAAGATTCTTGGTATTATTTCAACCTTTTGGGATTTGTTCATGCTTGATGTGTGCCCAAGAATATAATCAGTCTTGGACTATGTTCTATATGCTGATAAGTAGAATGTATACACTGTAGCTGTTGGGTGAAGTGTTCTGTAGATGTCTATTAAATCCATTTGGTCAAGTGTCAAATTAAGGTTCCTGATCTCCTTTTTGTTTTTTTTGTTTTTTGTTTTGCCTCAATGATCTGTCTAAGGCAGTTAGCAGTGTATAGAAGTCTCCAACTATGATTGTGTGAATATCTATGTCCTTTCTTAGTTTACTTAGCAATTGTTATATAAAACCAGGTGCTCCTGTGTTGGGTGTATATATTTTTAGAATGGATATTTCTTGCTGGTGGATTGAGCCTTTTATCATTATGCATGTCCTTTTGTGGCCTTTTACATTTTTATTTGTTGGAATTGTGTTTTATCTGATATCAGAATAGCTACCTCTGCTCTTTTCTTGTTATCCATTTGTTTAGAATGTCATTTTCCAGCCTTTTACCTTGAGACTGTGGTTGTGAGATGGGTTTCCTGGAGGCAGAAGAATGTTGGGTCATGTTTCTTTATCCAGTTTGCTACTTTGTGCCTTTTTATGGTGCATTCAGTCTGTTAATGTTCAAGTTAATTATTGATATGTGAGAGTTTAACCCTGTTATGAGGCTTTTAGGGGATTGCTTTGTGCTCTCTCTCTCTCTCTCTATCTATCTATATATATATATACATACACACACACACACACACACATACACACACACAGAGAACATATATATGTAAAATGCATACACATTTTAAATATGATGTTTGCTCAAAAGATGCTGTTAATCAAATGAATGCTAGTGTCACCACATGACAGGCAGAATAGTCAAAGGAAATGTGGAAGCATATAGTGCCCCAATCAGGTCTCCTCCTGCATGGGACCAACAACTCATGCATGACTGGGAAGAAGGAAACTGACTCAGACCATGTCAAGAACATTCACCCTCCCTCATACATAAAGTGGAGATGTAGGGCCTGTGCAAGCCTGGTACACAGTGAAGATGGGGTGTCTCAGATCCAATGGTTCCAATTCTGGTCATTCAGATTCTCTTCTCCTTGATCCCACTGTATTGAAAGAGACCTCTGTGGGATGCAGGGTGCATCAAGGGTGGATCCAGGGTTGATCAAGCCACCTGAGATTACTGGGAGCTGGGTCCATCTTCAAGTTCCATTCAGTGAGAGAGATACAGGTTGGCTACCCCTTAGTGACCAACTTTGATCTCACCCTAGTTTATATTTTAAATAATTAACTAAAATAACATTTTAATTTTATTTGTCCAATTGTTTAAATATATGGTCATTTAAAAAATTCTGACCTTGCATTTCTTGATTTTTACAAATTCAGATGTTTATTCTAAGAGGATCTTGTATACTTCTTAGTGTTTCTATGCAAATGTGAAATTAATTTTTGCATGTGTTGTGAGAAGAGGTCAAGATATACTTCCTTTGGTCCTCATACATATTCAATAGACTCAGTATTATTTATTGAAATTTTTATCTTTTTCTTATTCAATGGTCCTTTCTACTTTTCATAAATGAGGGAAGCATGTTTATATATCTCTGCTTTTTACACTCTCTTTTTTTCATTTGTATGCTTATGTATCTTTGCATTTACACCACTCTATTCTATTTACTATAGCTTTAAAATAGACAGTGATACATGCATAAGACCTCCTCCTTTGTTTTATTCAAAATGGTTTTAGTAAGTCTCAGTGTGAAGTATGTTAGCTGTGCACTGATTACCACCTCAGCCTGTGGCATCTTGGGCTTCAGTTTCTACTATTTGCATGAGTCCAGTAACTTACATAACAAGATAAATAAAACTTCTTTACTATTCACACAGGCAGCAAAGGACAGTAGAAGCTTAGGATTCAGAATGTGTCCATCCCTAAGGCTCAGAAAAGATTGAGTCTTTTTTGTGTGTGCCCCAATTATACCACAGCTGAGCGACCTCAGAAAGCAGCCTACTCTGAGTTTTATACACTGAGAACCACATGACATCCTAGACTGAATACTGAAGGATCTTCTGTTCTAGTAGGCACAGGAACAGAACCTGAGCTGTTCTGACCAGCTGCCTCTTTTCTCAGGATGCTACATTCCCAGAACATTCTATCTATAGTTATTCTTGAGAACTACAAATGAGGAAGTGAGAAGAAATGTGCTGATTCAATGCTACCTGGAGAATAATCCTATACGCTAGCCCCCAATTCTGTGAAGACCTTTGGCAAAGCTATATGCCAATTCACTTCCTTGTATCTACAGGTAGACATTTGTCTTCTCAGATCAATATAACACATTGAGTAATATGATCTTAGTACAACATTGTTGAACTGTAACCAGAAACCATTTTCCAAGGCCCAGGAAAACCTCTACTACAGGTAGGATGATCAGGCCTGCTTAGAGCAGCAACCTAGCCTGGGATCCCAGCTATACAGAGGTGAAGTTGCTAAAGAGGTCAAAAAATGATCCTCCAGGTGGCCCCACTGTCTGCCACCAGTGACCTGCTTCTGGATCTCCTGCACTCTGTTTCTACAATATCTGAGGTGTTTATATTGGCACAGAAGAAGGTGTTTGCAGTTGCACACACTCTTTTACATTACATCTAGGCTAAAACAAGTCTAGAGCAATTATGTTATCTAAAGCAACCTCCCTGAGAGAGTTGAGCAATGTCTACTGGACTGACAAAGCAGTGGCTATATGGGAGACAAAATCTACCATCGTCAGGGACAGATTTCTCATCATATTTCATGAGTTCTAACTCTTAACTAAGATCTCATAAAAGATATAAACCCAGAATCAACCACACTTCTTGGCAGGTCTCTAATAAATCTTGTATATATTTTAGACTGCTGGTTTAATGGTGCATCTCATTCCTGGGACAATATCAAAGGTATCCTTAGCACATTCAATATATAGTATCCTGCCAACCACCAGCTGTCCAGATCTGACATTGCCCATTCTGTATTTGGGTTCCCTCTGGGTCACCTGCAGAAAAAAATGTGGCCCTTAGGTGCACGCAGCACCCCTTCTCTTATTTTTTGTTTGTTTTTGTACAGTGACCTGTAGTTCATGGGTATGGAGGTGAGGCATTGACATTTGCCAGCCATGGCTTGAGTTAGTTACATGAACTAGTTTTTCTCATACTATACTGTTCATGAAATTTCTTCACAGAAGGCTAACAACAATCCAGTTCTTGTTTCTGTCATCACTGCTGAAACACTGCTCTATCATGTAACTAAAGAAACTGGGTGCATTCAAGTGTCAAACTACCAATAGTTTTTTGTTTGTTTTCTTTGACATTTTTCACAGGCAGATAAGTTAAAACAGAGCACTTTCAGCTCCCTCAGATGTGGCCGGTGCAAGATCCTCACTCAGCAGTCCAAGGTTCAATTTCTGTAGCAGTGGGAATACTGGTGTCATTTACCACTGGCAGGATTAGAGGGTTCCTGTGGTCTGTGACAGAACGTAGTCTGGGATAGCAGATTGCCCATGGTGGCCACAGTTTGTAATCTAATGAAAGTGTTTAGCTTTAATGTCTTAGCTGCCACATCTTTATGGAAAAAGCAGAATAACAAGTTAATGCCTCACCCCTTACCCCTTCCAGGGTCTCAGGCATTCCTTACATTCAGATTGGGATTGGGCTGAGTTGGTGTAGCAACCCAGTCTCTCTGCCCAGTGCTGAGGCTTACTGCCTCTGCATACACCCCTTGTTCTTGTTGCTTGGCCAAGACTTTTCAGCCTCAGTCATCCAGTACAGGAAGGGAAGCTATCAAATACAACATGTCTGATAACATTGCCCACTCAACTAGAATGATCATATGTCCCCACTGACACTAACGGGACCCTAGCACCCTGGTACTCTTTGGTCCTCTTTTCCGCTTTTCTGGGATTCAGTAAAGGAGAGGTGAGGGTTCAGAAAAAGATAACTCTTGTACACTGGTGGTGAGAATGTAAACAATATGAAAGGACCTCCAAACATTAAAAATAAAAGTGCCGGCTGGTCTCGATGGCTCAGCCTGTAATCCCACGCTTTGGGAGGCCGAGGTGAGTGAATTGCCTGAGCCTACAGGTTCGAGACCCGCCTGGGCAACTTGGCGAGACCTCATCTCTACAATAAATCAAAAAAATTAGCCAGGCATGGTAGAGCGCGCCTGTAGTTCCAGCTACTTGGAAGGCAGAGGCGGAAGGATCCCCGGAGCCTAGAAGGTTGAGACTGCGGTGGCCGGAAGCGGTCACTGCACTCCAATCTGGGCAACTGAGTGAAACTCCAATTCAAAAAATAAATAAATAAATAAATAAATAAATAAAAAATAAAAGTACCATATGATCCATCAGTCACACTTCAGGATGTATATCCAAAGGAAATAAAATCAGTATGTTGAAAATATATCTGCACTTTCATGTCTATTGCAGCATTGTTCACCATAGTCAAGATATGGAAACAACCTAAATATCTGCCAACAGTTGAAGAAATAAAACATGTAATATATACATATATATTATTCATACATATAATATTTAATTTATTAAAATATTTATAAGATGAACAATAATCAGGTTTTTTGTGGTTTTGTTAAATGTAAAGATGTGGGATACAATTCAGAGTTAGTTATAGAAACATTGATCATACAGATACCCCTTTTAATGAGGTATGCCCCTCACCACCCTAGCAGTTTCCCGCAACTGCCAATCTCACCCTCCCCCCACCAACAGTTTCCCATTACTGCCAATCGCTTTCTTATAGCATTATAATTGTTCAAGGTCACCTTATGAGTGAGAACATATGGAACTCTGTTCTTTTTTTCTGTGATAAATCACTGAGTATGATTGACTCCAAATCCATCCAGGTTGCTGCACAGTCCATATATTTGTCATTCTTTATGGCTGCATAATACATAAATATATTCCATTGTGTATACGTACCACATTTTTTTTATCCAGTCCAGCTTCGGTGGGCAACACGATTGGTTCCATGTTTTTGCTATTGTGAATAGAGCTGCAATAAACTTTCGTGTGCAGGTATCTTCTTTGTAGAATAATTTGAGATCCTCCAGGTATATTCCCAATAGGGGAATTGCCGGATCATGTGGAAGGTCAATTTCTAGTTCTTTCAGAAATCTCCAGACTGTTTTTTAAAAAAGGAAATCCTGCCATTTGTGACAACATAAAGGAACCTCGAGGACTTTGTGCAAAATAAAACAAGCCAGATACAGACTGAAAAATGCTGCATGATCTCACTTAAGAGTAGAAGCTAAAATAGTCAAACTCATGAAAGCAGAGTAGAATGGTTGTTGGTTGCTATGAGCTAAGGAAAGAGGAAAATGAAAAGATGTTGGTCAAGGGGGAAAAAGTTTCAGTTATGCAAGATGAATAAGCTCTGGACGTCTAATGCACAGTATGGTGACTACAGTCAACAATGCTATATTGTACGATTGAAATTTGCAAAGAAGGTAGACCTTACTTCTTCTCGTCACACATATACACACAAAAGGAAAGAATAAACAAATGGAGACTACATAGAGTGAGAAAATTTGTTAATTAACTTCATGTTGGTGATCATTTCACCACATTTCACATCATTTCACAGTACACGCATATGTCAAACAATGTTTGATTTTCATAGATACAATTACTTGACAATTATGCCTCAATCTGAAAAAAGGATATTTTTAAATTTCCAAATAGCCCCAAATTTTCTAGTTTTTCATTTTTATTGATACCTAAATTATTTCCACTGTGGTCAGACCAATACTTTGAATGGTTTAAATTGATTTGTAGCTCAGCTTACAGTCACATTTGGAACTGTTTCTTATGTAATTAAAAATAATATGTAATTTTTGCTTGTTTTGGTAATTGTGAGATAGATAGTTCTTGATATATTAAAATGAATTCTTTTAATCATAATTTTTTGTCCTTTTAGACACATTGATTTTTTTGTTTGGTTATTCTATTAACTTTAGACAAATGTTCATTAAGGACTCCCTGATTTTGGATTTTGTCTTTTTCTTTTTTCAGTAATGATAATCTTCCCTTTGTATGTTTTAAGCCTTATTTTTGGTTGCATACAAACATAGAATTATATGGTTTTATTGACCTGTTTAACATAAAGCAATAGCCCTGATTGTCTCTAGGAATTATTTCTTCCATCAAATTTACTTAAAAGCTATGCGGTTCTCTTTTGTTTAACATTTGTATTCATTAACTTTTTCCATCATTTACATTGTCTTTACATTTCTTATGTTTATGCTGTTTAATAAAATTTAATAGATCAATATTTAATAACCAGCTAAGGCTACTATAATATCTCACACATATTAATTGCACCATATAAATTAGGTGACTAAATTTTATTGATAATCAATAAAATGTTACATCCTAAAAATTATAAGCATTTAAATAAGCCGGGCTCGGTGGCTCAGCCTGTAATCCCGCGCCTTTGGGAGGCTGAGGTGAGTGGATTGCCTGAGCCCGCGGGTTCAAGACCCGCCTGGGCAAGCGAGACCTCATCTCTACAATAAATCAAAAAATCAGCCGGGCGT
>CAUYQG010135864.1:0-22662 GCA_963574415.1 Tarsius wallacei
AACCCGTGGGCTCAGGCAATCCACTCACCTCAACCTCCCAAGGCACGGGATTACAGGCTGAGCCACCGAGCCCGGCTTAATTTTTTTTTTTTTTTTTAATTCTTTGTAGTGGTCTTGCCAAGTTGCCCAGGCTGTTCTCTAACCTGTGGGCTCAGGCAATCCTGTCACCTTGGCCTCCCAAAGTGCTGAGATGACAGGTTTCAGTCACTGCACCCGACCAGGATGGGTCACTTTTGCATGAGCAGACCTCATTCATTTAATGTTGATTTTTGGTACCTTTAGAGTTTCTGCTGTTTTCTTCTTACCTCCTAAATCTGGGTGGCATTATGAAAACAAAAAAGTAAGGCCAGGCACCGTGGCTCACACCTATAATCCCAGCACTTTGGGAGGCCAAGGTGAGAGAATTGCCTGAGCTCACAGGTTTGAGACCAACTTGGGCAACTTGGCAAGACCTCATTTCTACAATAAAAGCAAAAAATTAACTGAGCATGTTGTTTAATTTCTATGTATTTATAATTTTTTTTAATTTTTAATTTTAAAGATGTGAGATATTATTTTTACATTTTTTAAAGTTTCACTTGTTATTGCTTTCTTGTTTTATATTATTGTGGTTATAATAGATAGATGATATTATTTAATCTTGTTAAATTTGTTAAGCCTTTTTCTGTGGTAACATATGATATATTCTGAAAAGTGTTTTATGTGCCAGTGTGTAATCTGAAGCTGTTGATTGGCATGTACTATATATGTTTGTTAGGACCATTTCAATTAGATTGTAGTTAAGTCTACTGTTTCCTTATAGATTTTCTCTCTGTATGATCAGTTTATTTCTGAAAGTATGGTGTTGAATTTTTGACTATTATTGTATTGCAGTCTATCTCTCACTTTAGATCTATGAATATTTGTTTTATATATAGTTGCTCCAATATTGGGTACATATATGTTTATGGTTTTTATATTTCTTGCTAAATTAATACTTTATTATTATATAATGACCTTGCTTGTCTCACTTTACATTCTTTGACTTAAAATCTATTTTATTTGATGTAAGTCTAGCTACTCCTGTTCTCTTATCATTTCAATTTACATAGAATATCTTTTTCTGTCTTTTCACTTCCAGGCTAGTGTGTTCTGAGAGGAGATGAGAGTATCTTGTAGGTAGACTATAGTTGAGTCTTGTTATTTTGTTGCTTATTTGTTTTTTCCATTCAGCCACTCTATCTTTTAATTGGAAAATTTATTTGCATTTAAAGTAATTATTGATAGGCAATGTAAATAAAAAATAAATTTCCAAGCCCCTCAATTAACTAAATGGACCCCGTCAAGACTAAGAGAAATCCAGGCTGTGATTAAATGGAGGTGTAACACACCTTATATTTTTGCTCTTTTGTAGTTTAGGCACAATTGACTAACATTAACATTAAAATAGAAATCATAAGATTGACAAAACAGACGGTGGCAACAGGATACCAAATTTCAACTTGACTCTGGAATAATATTACATGACAGATAGCAGGCTCTAAAGAAAATTTTTTAAAAAATTCATCTCCAAATATATTTATTTAACATATTTTGGAGTGGCCTTGAAAAGCTATTTCTTGAGGAAATTTCATCTGGAGAGATCTCCTTACATAGATCTTTCCCAGGTCCAAGAGAGATTGAACTAAGGTCTGACATCTTTTAAGCTCCAAGAGGAGATCTTTACTATTACTCTCTGAAGCCTGCTACTTACAGGCTTTATCTACATAATAAGAACTTTCCCCTCTACAATTCTCCTTATCCTAACTCAATCATTTCTTTCTACTGACTTCACACTTTTTTAGACAAAGTTTGACTCTTTGAATCAATTGCCAATCAGAAAATCTTTGCCTGTAACTTCTGTTTCCCTGAAACGTATAAAACCAAGCTCTATCCTGACCACATTAAGCACATGTTCTCAAGACCCCTTAAGACAGTACCCTGGGCTGATCACTCATATTTGGCTCAGAATAAACCTCTTTAAATATTTTGCAGAGGATGGCATTGTTGTCAACAGTAAGGAATTACTACTGCCATTTTGCTAATTGATTTCTACTTCTTTTGAGCTCTTTTGTTTATTTATTCCTCTTGCTATCTTTCTTTGTAGCTACGTGATTTTCTCCACTGATATGTTTTGATTCTTTGCTTTTTATTTTTTGTGTATTTACTATAGGTTTTTGCTTCGTGGTTACCAAAAGCCTTACAAAAAGCATCCTGCAGTTATAACAGGTTATTTTAAGCTGGTAAAAACAATTTAATTTTGATCACACACACACACACACACACACACACACACACACACACACACACTATACTTTTACTCCACTTCCTTCCACCACAGAATTTACATTTTTGATGTCACAATTTGCACTATTTTATATTGTATATCTTTAACAAATTATTGTAGCTATTCTTATTTTAATAGTTTTGTTGTTAATCTTAACACTAAAGATATAAATACTTTGCATATCACCATTACAGTATAACACTATTCTGAACTTGACTCTGTACTTACTTTTAGCAGTCTTTTTATATTTTCAGATGTTCTTGTGTCATTTATGAGCATTCTCTTTTTTTTCAGTTTGAATAACTCTCTTTAGCATTTCTTGTAAGGCATGTTTGGTGATGATGCACTTCCTCAACTTTTATCTGTCTGAGAAAGTCTGTATTTCTTTATTTCTGAAGGATAGTTTTATTAGGTATAGTTTTCTTGGTTAGTACTTTTTTTTTTCAAAGTTAACACCTTGAATATATCATCCCACTCTCTCCTAACCTATAAGGTTTCTATTGAGAAGTCTCCTACTAGCCATATTGATAATCTTCTACATGTTAATGATTCTTTTCTCTTGCTGCTTTCAGAATCTTCTCTTTGTTTTGGAATTTGAAGTTTAATTATTGTAAGTTTTGGATAGCTTTATTTTGATTGCATCTGATTGGAGATCTTTCACCTTCCTGTACTTATATACTTTAATCTTTTTTTTTTTTTTTTTGGTTTGAAAAGATTTCTGTTACTTTTTCTCTAAATAAAATTTTTACCCCTTTTTCTTTCTCTTCTTCTTTTTAACTTTTATGATTTGAACACTTGCTTTTTTGATGCTGCCTCAAAAATCCTTTAGGATCTCTCCATTCCTTTTTAGTCTTTTTTTTTCTTTCAACTGCATATTTTCAAATAAACTTTGTATTTACAGAATCCTTTTACTGTCTTACCACTTCTGTTGTTGATGTTCTTTAATGCATCTTTTCATTTCATTTGTTATATGCTTTTTATTCCAAAATGTCTGTTTTATTTATTGTTATTATTTGAATCTATTAATATTTTTTGTTCTGGTCACTTATTGTTTCCTCATTTTATTGAATTGTTTCTCTGTATTTTCTTAAGTTGGTTGAGCTTTTTAAAAACAGGTAATTTAAATTCTTTGTTAGTCAGTTCATACATCTCCACTTCTTTAGGGTTAGTCATTAGTCCTTTACTTTGTCCACTTGATGATGATGTGGTTCCCTAACTGTTCTTGATGTTTAAGATAGTGCACCAATATCTACACATTTTAAAAAAATAGGTTCTTATTTCAGTTTTCACAGACTGACTTTGTGTGGAAAAGTCCTATGGATAGCATAGTGCTGGGGCATGCAGGAGCCCAAAGCTGTTGTTGCCAGTGTAGTGCTTCCAGAAGCCCTAGGACACAATACAGCATGTTGTGGGAGGACACACTGGGAGTTCAGAATTACTGAGGTCGTCCTACTGTTCAGGGCTTTCTGGAACCCAAAATGGCTCAAATCAGTCTAGTGGTGTTGTGGGTCACAAATTGAGCTCTCCAAGCAAGCTTGATGCCTAGGGATATGTTCTACTGCTGGTGATGGAGCTGGTCCAGAGCCTCAGTCAAGGCACTGGAGTAAAATATCGGGACATGGAGGTGTGCATGATGCTGGGTTTTACCGTGGTGGGCCAAGTGTTGGGGTCCAAGCAAAAGTCCTCTGTTCACTCTCCTCTCTTTTTCACAAGCAGGTAGTATCTCTCTCTAAACTGTGCTGCCTGCTACTGGGAGAAGGGTGATGCAGTTTTCTCCCATGTAAAATGGTGATAGTGTTAGTGGAGAGGAGGTAGCTAGGTATTTGAATCTCCTGACAAATATAGCATATATGGTCAATTAAGAACATATAAAAAACACATGAAAATATAACATTTGATTTTTGTTAGAAAGATATAGTCATACAAAAATTTATGAGGATCTTCATCCATAAATCTACAAGGAGACTGCATTTCTATTCATTATACAGGGGATGCCAAAAAAATGTATACACATTTTTAGTATGACGTTCACTCGAAAGATGGAATTAATCAAATGAATGCTAGCATCACCATGTGACAGGCAGGACAATCAAATAAAATTGCAGAAGCACAGTTGAGCGAACATCATACTACATATCGGTACTGTAATTTAATTCAACTTCAAAAAGTAATACACAGATAACATCTCTTAAAATGTTCATACATTCTTTGGCACCCTCTGTATGTGTTTATAACTATTATTTCTTTAAAATATATTTTTTGTAAGTTAATAAATTTCAAGAGCTGGTTGATTAGCAGTGCGTTCTTTCTGCAAATTAGCTTCTCTGACATTGACCTGTTTCTTTAGGAAGCTGTTCAACTGCCACGAAAACAATGCAAAATGACAATATTTAACCCTGGGATAGGGAAGGGTGAGAAAAATCCCTGAGGGTCTGGTGAGATCTGCACTAGATCTTGAACAATATTTAGTCATTTACGAGATGCCAAAAAAATTGGAAAAGAGTATTCAAGCCCAAGGAAGAACAAAGTTGAGGCAGGTAGGTGCATACATCGAACTAGTAGAAGTTCAGTGGCAACTAAGCATTATGTGTAAAGTAGGGAGAAGGAAGAGTCCTCAGCATTAAAGCAAAATGGATCCAATATCTGAAGAGCTACACATTCCATGTTAAGTGTTTTGGACTTAACCTTGCAAAAAATAATGAGAAGCTAAAGCCCCTTTTAAGGTTACTTATGCTTTCTTATTTTTAACAACATAGAGAATCTGTCTCTCAAAGGGTGGGAGTGTGCATATGAATGTACACACATGCATATACTTTGCTTGTAAAATAGTATTAGAGGGAATTAAAAGGATAGCCGTAAGGGATTAGAAGTTTGGGTGCTCAAAAACCTAACCAGGTAGCCACAGGAGGTGAGCACACTGACATTTAAATTGTTGGTAATAGAAAGAATGCAGGTTATGACCCCCATTACATTAATTGCTTAAAAGGTACTCTGGCTCATTATTGAACAAGAAATTTTGTTTTTAAAATGCAGAGGCGCCTACATTACCTAATGTTAGAAACCTTGGGGACAGAAAAGAGAGTGTGAAGAGATTTTCTGACTTTTTATCTGACTCTCATTATTAGTTCCTTTTGAGAAACAAACCTTAAATGGCACAGTGGTTTTAATTATTACTAACTCCATAAAGGCTATTATTAAGTTGTTTTTCCATTTATTTTTGCACCCAAGAGGGAAATTTATTTCTTCAGAACAAAAGTAATATATAATCACACATTTTACACAATTTAAAAGTGAAAAAATTTTAACACAGAATATTATTAAAGAATATCAGAATTTTGCTATCACACCACTTCAGAGTGCTACAGTAGAAACACAGTGTGTTTGGAATTCAGAGATGCCTGGATATAAAACCCAATTTGTTCACTTGATGGTTGTGTCTTCCTCTAAAATCACAAGTCTGCATATCTATGAAAAAGATCTATCATGAATGTTGTTGAACAGTACACATGAGATCACATACAGTCAGCACAATGTTGAGCATAAAATAGGTGCTCAACAAATTCTAGCTATCTTTGACTCTTATTTGTAGTTCTACCACATTTGCTAAGTTTCTGTTTTTCCCCTCAAAATAATCCATATCCATATTATTTTCTTTCTTTCTCTTTTACTACATATATCTGTAGTGTGCAACATGATGTTTTAATGTCTATAAATAAAGTGAAATAACTACAATAATTAAACAAATTAACCGATTTGTCTTCCATAGTTATTTTTTCATTGTTTTGAGAACATTTAAAATCTAATATTTTAGCAAATTTTCATGAATATTGCCTTTAAAATTAAATATTAATATTTTTCAATTTTATTTATTTATTTTAAATTAACCATGTATTAATGATGTGCAACATGATGTTTTCATGTACACAGACATCGCTCATATTATTGCACTTTGCTTTAATGTACTTGACCATATTGCATTTCTTACAATTTGAAGGTTTATGGGAACCCTGCATTAAGCTAGTTTATCAGCATCATTTTCTCAATAGTACTGTCACTTTGTGTTTCTGTGTCACATTTCGATAATTCTCACAATGTCTCTATTTCATTATAATATCTTTTATGGTAATCCATGATCAGTGTTCTTTGATGTTACTGCTGTGAATGTTTTCAACACCATGAACTGCACCCTTATTAGATGGCAAACAGTTATAAGTACTGTGTGTTTTCTGACTGCCCCACCCACTGGTAATTCCCCCATCTCTCTCCCTGTGCTCAGCTTCCCTATTTCCTGAGACACATTTTCTTTTCTTCTCTTTTTATTGCATATATTTAAGGTATACAACATGATGTTTTAATGTGGAAACACACTGAAAAAATTATAATAGTCAAGCAAGTCAGTCTACCTATCATTGTTCACAGTTACTTTTTTAATTTAGTAAGAACACTTAAATCTAATCTCTTATCAAAATTTCAAGAATATTGCCAATTAGGTCAATTAATAGCCCCACAATGGCTTCTAAGCGTTCAAGTGAGGAGTTGCATGTCTCCTACTTTAAATAAAAAACTAGAAATGTTTAAGCTTAGTGAGAAAGCATGCTGAAAGCTGAGAAAGGCTCAAAGCTAGGCCTCTTGAGCCAAACGGTAAGCCAAGTTGTGAATGCAAAGGAAAAGGTCTTAAAGAAAATTAAAAGTGCTACTCCAGTGAGCACACAAATGATAAGAAAGTGAAACCAGCTTATTGCTGATATGGAGAAAGTTTAGAGGTCTGGATAGAAGATCAAAATGGCCACAACACTTCTTTAAACCAAAACGTAATTCATAACAAGGCCCTACCTCTCAATTCTCTGAAGGCTAAGAGAGGTGAGAAAGCTGCTGAACAAAAGATTGAATCCAGCGGAGTCTGGTTCATCAGGCAGAAGGAAATAAGCCATTTTCATAACATGAAAGTACAAGATGAAGCAGAAAGTGTTGATGTAGAAGCTGCAGCAAGTTATCCAGAAGATCCAGTTAAGATCACTCCTGGTACAGATGCTGTGGATATGGTTGAAATAACAAAAATTTAGAACATTACACAAACCTAGTGGATAAATTAGCATAGGGTTGGTGAGGATTGACTTCAATTTTTAAGGAGTCTCTACTGTGGGTAAAATGTTATCAAATGGCATTGCAAGCTACAGAGAAATCTTTAATGAACAGAGCCTCAAATTGATGCAGTAAACTGTGACTTATTTTAAGAAATTTTCATAGCATCTCCCTGACCCATCAGTAGCCATCAATATCGAGGTGGAATCCTCCACCAGCAAAAAGGATTGCAAGTTGTTGAAGGCTCAGAGAATTGTTAGCATGATTTGGGCAATAAAGTACACTTTAGTTAAAGTATGTACATTCTTTTAGTCCTAAAGCTATTTTACATATAATAGACTAAAGTCGAGTGTAAGCATAACTTCTAAAAGTACTGGAAAACAAAAATATGTGTGACTTGCTTTATTGCAATATTTACTTTATTTTGGTGGTATGGAATTAAACTCTCAATGACCCAGAGGCATGCCTGTATGTGGGATAATTAAACCTAGCTAATGAAAATATGCATTAACTCACATTTATCAATTTTGTGGTGAGACTATTTAACACTCACTCTTTCAGCATTATTCAAAAATACAGTGTATTTTCATTTCATATGCATGTTGTACAATAGATCTTTTGAACTTATTCCTCCTTTCCAACTATAATTTTGTATTTTTTGACCAATATCTCCATCTCCTAACCAACCCAATCTCTGGTAACCACCATTATATTCTACTTCTATGAAATAAATGTTTTCAATTCCACATATTAGGGAGAATATGTGATTTTTTTTGGTACTTGCTTATTTCACTTACCTTAATGACTTCCAGTTCCATCCATGTTGTTGCACATGACAAGATTTCTTTCTTTTTTATAATTGAATAGTATTTAATTGTGTATACATACCACATTTTCTTTATCCATTAATTCATTGATAGGCAGACAGCTTTATTTTATATATATTTTATATATATAATATATCTTATATTATACAATATATAATATATATGTATATATAACCTAATTACAGTCATGCAAAATAAGTATGGAAGGAAAATAAGTTACTGCATTAAACTGTGAACTGTAATTTTTCTTTTAGGTTGTTAATTTTTTCCCTGTTCTCTTTGCTAGTGTATTCGCAAAATTCCTTTTTCTCTTCCATTTTTCCTTCTGAGTTTGTATTTCAATTTATAGTTATTTGGAAAACTTTCTAAAAATTTTGCTCCTATAAATAGTCACTTCATTCCACGTGTTACTCTAGAAGTTTTATCTATTTTTATTGTATTACTAAATGCATAGTTTTGTAGTTGTTTATTTTTATATGCTGCCTTCATTAGAAGAGAATGTAATAGCATTTGCTACATGAGAAAGAAACACACAATTTTGGTGGCAAGAAAAAAAAAGTATTTTTATGCCCAGTAGTTCAACTGTAGATTGCCCAATATAGTCTGAGTATGAGTCTCTGCTTCAACCTGAGGGTGTCACTGGTTCTGGATTGGGCTTATGTCACTATGATTTGTGATCACTCTAGATTTCAGATTAAAGTAGTCCCAGCTATTTGGGGACGTTCTTCTCATAACTGGTCACTGGAGCTCATGAGAACAAGTCCAGATTTACAGGCAAATATCAGGACTCTGCTCTCATCAGATGCACTATGGCATCACATTGGCCAAAGTAAGTCACCCGATCAAGATCAAAATCAA
The DNA here is from genome assembly GCA_963574415.1 of Tarsius wallacei. NCBI lineage: Eukaryota > Metazoa > Chordata > Mammalia > Primates > Tarsiidae > Tarsius > Tarsius wallacei. The sequence continues at coordinate 9,073 of CAUYQG010135864.1, forward strand.
GAAGATGGGAAATATACTCTGCCTACAAGTGGACCATAGCAAGCATGTGAATTATTATGCTATGTCAAGGGAGTGAGGAATGTGCAAATAATTTAATCAACCATAGGGATGCTTTACAGCTTAAATTTATTTTTGTTATATTATTGCTCTATATAACTCACATGTTATTAGGCATAAAGTGCTTATAGAGTAATATGCTGAAGACTCCAGGAAACACTGAGAATAAAAGAAGTCTGCTTTCTGCACAATGTGGAATCCATTTCCATTTCCCTCTCTAAGCAACAAGAGCTTGAATCTGACCAAAGTGGTTTGAAACCTCTCCAATATCTGTCATTGACTGTGCCTATTACTGTGTAAGCACTTAAAATTGTTGTTATTGAAGTGACCAAAATGACTTTACCTGGAAGACAATTACATAGTTTAAGCTGATGGAAATAATCAGTTTTTTGTTTGCATGTTTCAGATTAGTGATTATTATTTTAACAAACAAGTAAACATCTCTTGACTTGTTCAAAATGCATACTGGAATTTTAGCTCCAACTTAATTTTTTAAACATAAAAATTAACCTAATTCAGAAATTCACTTATCAAAGACTCATAGGGACTTTCTTAGAAGGGTGAGAAACAAAAATACAACCTAGAATAAAGAAGTCTTGTTTATTCTTCAGGGTAACTTTAGCTCTAGTCTCAAAATACAAGTGCAATGTTGAAAGAAATTAAAAAATTGTGAAATGCATTCTCTCTAGCAGGAGTTAATAACTGGCTCTGAGTAATACTTGAGAGAATAATGATTAAACCTAGCATGGTTTATAAAATGATTTGTATGTCCCATAGTATATGGGAGACACACAATGAATGTCAGCCATTCTTCCTTTTCTTATTATTATTAGTATAATAATTACTACTTATTTATATTTTTTAAAAATAATAATAACTATCCCAGAATATATATTATTTTGCAGAATATGTCACCCCCTAACTCTCTCATCATACAGCTGAGAACACTGAGAATAGAGTGATCAAGGCCATAAATTGAGTTAGTAGCAGCCCCGCAAATGGAAAGCTGACTCTTTTCTAATTTTTGTGATAAAATACTGTCCCCCATAATTGATAATATTTAAAAATATAAAGTAAGAGAGGGAAGTAAGAGGATAGAAAATGATGGATGTTTTGAGAAGCTGTCTGAAGGAAGACATTAAAAACTACACAAATAGGTATATATTCTTATTTAATAGGAAATAGATTGTTTACACATGATTCAGGGGGATGGAGCTGAGTTAGAATTGCCTGTTATATTCTGCTGTGTTCTAGAATGTGGATTTTGGATGAATCTAAAATGCTAATCTCTATGTATTTGAACAGAGATAGAAAAGACTTATAAAAGCCCATAATGAAGTTGTCTTTCGCAATAGCGAGCAAACAATGTGGACACATTGTAGGGAGAACTTCTCTAGAGCATGTAGCTAAATTACTTGGAATCTCTGGGGACAGACATTTGTCAGGAGGCAGAGATAACACATATACAAAAATATCGTTGTCTATGAACTTTCAGAAACTGAATTCCTCTGTTTACCTTGCAATCGTTCTCTGACCTGAGGATTACAGTGACTAAATTCTGATCTCTGATTTTTTAAAAAATTGCTTATAGACTTTGTTTTAAGTGTAGTTTTAAGTTTGTAGGAAAATTAAGCCAAAAATGTGGAGAGCTCCCATACACTACCTTTCCTGCTCTTTTCCGCCACAGTTTCCCCTATTATTAATAGCTTGTTTGGGGCATTTGTTGGAATTGATGAACCAGTATTGATACATAATTGTTAACTAGAGACTATAGCAATAGTGGTTGCTAGGGGTTTTGGGGAAGGAAGACAGAAATGAACAGATAGAAAATAGGGGATTTTTAGGATGGTATAACTATTGTGTATGGTACTGTAATAGTGGATACATCGCATCTTGTATTTCACAAAACCAATAGAACTGTGAAAAGCACAGAATGACCCAAAACCCCTAGCAACCACTGTGTAACTTTGCTTTTACTAGAATGTCGTATAGATAATATCATATGCCATGTAAACTCTTTAATCATTTTTGGTCGGATTCTTTTGCTTAGTAATGCGCGCTGAAAGTTTTTCCTTCAGTCTTTTATGTCTTGGTAGCTCATGTGGTTCTATCCCTGAATACAATTCCATTGTATGAATATACCAAAGTTTGTTTATCCATTCACATACTGGGAAACATCTTGGTTGCTTCCAATTTGGGGCAATTATGACTAAAACTACTATAAACATCTGTGTTCAGGTTTTTATATGAACATATTCAACTTACTTGGGTAAATATTGCAAGTGTGAATACCGAACTTGAAGTCATGACTATGTTTAGCTGTGTAAGTAGCTGCCAAACTGTCTTCGAAAGTGGTTGTGCATTTTGCGTTTCCACCATCAATGAACAACTCCTTTTGTTCCATATGCTCGTTAGCATTTGGTGTTCTCAGCCTTTTCGATTTTAGCCATTCTAATAGATGTGTAGTTGCATTTTATTGTTGTTTTAATTTGTAATTCCTGCATGGCATATAATGTTGAGCATCATTTTTATGCTTGTTTCCCTTCTGTATTTGTTTCCCTTCTGTACATCTTCTTTGGTGAAGTGTCTGTTCAGGTCTTTTGCCTATTTTAAAAATTGAACATTTACACTTTATTATTGAGGTTTAAGAGTTACTTGTATATTTTGGCTACATGTCTTTTATCAGATATTTGTTTTGCAAATATGTTCTTTCAGTTTGTGGCTTGCCTTAACAATTTCCTTAACAATATCTTTTGCAGAAATTTTTTAATTTAATGAAGTCCTGGTTATCAATTTGTTAATATTCATTCATGGATTGTGCTTTCTGGCGCTGTATTTTAAAAAGTCAATATGAAACTCAAGGTCACTTCGACTTTCTCATATGCTATTTCTTAGAATTTTTATAGTTTTGCATTTTACATTTGGGCCTATGACCCATTTGGGGTTAATTTTTGTGACAAGTGTAAGGTCGGTTGACTATATTTCTGCTATTTCTGGGCTCTTAATTTTATATCATTAATCTATTTGTATATTCTTTTACTGGTACCACACTCCTTAGTTGGTGTAGTTTTATAGTAAATCCTAAAGTCAGATAGTGTCAGTCTTTTGACTTTGTCTTTTTCCTAAATATTATGCAGTCTATTTTAGATCTTTTGCCTTACCCATAATTTTAGAATAAATTTGTTGATATCCACAAAATAATTGGCCAAATTTAGTTTGATTGGGATTGCATTGCATTGAGTCTACAGATTAAAAAACTGACATCTTACCAGTATTTAAGATGCTCATGGATTTTAACTGATTTCAATACGTATCAGTACTTAAGATAAATATTGAATTTTCCTATCCATGACATGGAATAATTCCACATTTATTTATATATTTATTTTTTGTCAAAGTTTTGTGATTTTTTCCCTCATATAGATCCTGTACATATTTTGAATCTATACATAGGTTTTAAATTTGGAGTATTTATATAAACGGTGTTGTGTGTTTTTTAATTTTATATTTTTTATTTTAGAATAATAGGGTACATGTGAGAATTTGTTACATAAGTATATTGTATGAACATGAGATTTAGGTGATGAGCCCTCTCTCCCCAGTACTGAGTGTGATATCCAATTATGGTTTCCTATCCCTTTTCCCTCTTCTTTTCTCCCTCCATTAGAAGTGCCCAGTGTCTGTTGTTCCCATCCTTGTGCCAGTTTATGTTCAATGTTTAGTGCCCATTTATGAATGAGAATAGCTGGTATTCAGTTTTATGTGTCTGTATTAATTCACTTAGGATGGTGGTCTCTAGCTGCATTCATGTTGCTGAAAAGGACATGATTTTCTTCTTCTCTAGGGTTGCATAGTATTCATAATGCATATGTACCACATTTTCTTCATCCAGTCTACCTTTGATAGACATTTGGACTGGTTCCATGTTTTTTTCTATTGTGAATAGTGCTGCAGCAAGCATATGAAGGCAGGTGTCTTTTTGTTAGGACAGTTTGTGTTCTTTTGGGTGTATTTCCGAAAGTGGGATTGCTGAGTTGAATGGTAGCCTCATTTTTAGTTCTTTGAGAAATCTCCAAACTGCTTTCCACAGAGGTTACATTTCCACCAATAGTGTACAAGCATTTTATTTCCTCTACAACTGAATCATCACCTGTTGTTTTTTAATAATAGTCATATTGACCAGTGTGAGATGGTATCTTATTGTTGTTTTGATTTGGTTTTCTCTGATAACTACTGATTTTGTTCATGTGTTTTTTTGGCTGCTTGTATGTCTTCCTTTAAGAAATGTATCCTCATGCTCTTTGATCATTTTTAATGGGGTTATTTGTTTTTGTTTTCTTCTTGATTCACCATAGTTCTTTATAGATTCTGGATGTTAGATCTTTGTCAGACGCATAGTTTGAAATATTTTTTCCACATTATGTGGACTCTCTTTATTATCTCAATGAGTTATTTTGCTATGCAGAAACTTTTTAGCTTGATAAGATCCCATCTGTCAATTTTAGTTTTTGTTGCATTTGCTTTTGAGGACCTGGCCATAAATTCATTTACTAAGTTGATGTCTAAGAGGTGATTCTAGAGGTTTTCTTCCAAGATTTTTATAGCTAAACGTTTCACATTTAAGCCCTTGGTATTTGGAGTTAATTTTTCTATATGATGATAAGTAGGGTCCAGTTTTATTATTCTGTATGTGGTTAGCCAAATTCCCCAGCACCATTTGCTAGATAGGCTTTCCTTTCATCAATGTTTATTTTTGTCGGTTTTGTCAAAGATTAGTTGTGTTTGAAGGTCTGTGCTTTTATTTCCAGATTCTCTGTCCTGCTGCACTGGTTTATGTAACTATTTTTGTACTAGCATCATGCTGTTTGTGTTACTGTAGCTTTGTAATTAAGTTTGAAGTCTGGGAATGTGATGCCACCAGCTTTGCTCTTTTACTGAAGGTTGCTTTAGCTATTTGAGTTCTTGTTTGTTCCAAAATGAATTTAAGTATTGTCTTTTCTAGGTCTGTGAAAAAATGTTGTTGACAGTTTTATAGTAATTGTGTTGAATCTGTAGATTGCTTTGGTTAGTATAGACAGTTTAATGATATTGATTTCTCCAATCCCTGAGCATGAGATATACTTCCATTTGTTTGTGTTGTCTTTGATTTCTCTGAGCTGTATTTTGTAATTCTCATTGTAAAACATATTTTATCTCTTTGGTTATAGGAGTACTGAGGTTTTTTTTGTTGTTGATTTATTTTTGCAGCTATTGTGAATGGTTTCGTTTTCTTGATTTGGTTCTCAGCTAACTTGTTGCTAGTGTATAAAACACAACCAGCCGGGCTCCATGGTTCAGCTTGTAATCCCAGCATTTTGGGAGGCCAAGGCGAGTGGATTGCCTGAGCCCACGGATTAGAGACCAACCCGGGTCTCTTGGTGAGACCTTGTCTCTACAATAGATAAAAAAAATTAGCCAGGCATTGTAGCATGCACCTGTAGTTCCAGCTACTTGGAAGGCTGAGGTGAAAGGATTGCCTGAGCCCAGCAGGTCGAGGCTGTGGTGGTTGTGAGCCTACCACTGCACTCCAGCCTGGGCAAGAGTGAGACACTGACTCAAAAAAAAAAAAAAAACCACACAACCAATTTTTGCACATAGATTTTGTAACCTGAGACTTCACTGAAGTCATTTATCAATGCTTGGAGTCTTTTTTGGCGGAATCTATAGGGTTTTCTAGGTATAGAATTATATCATCTGCAAAGAGAGACATTTAGCTTCCTTGTTTCCTATTTGGAAACCTCTGATTTCTTTTTTCTGCCTGATTTCTCTGTCTAAGACTTTCAGTACTGTGCTAAATGGGAGTGATGATAGTGTGTTTTTAATTTCAAATTTCAATTTTTAATTGGTGATATATAGGAAAGTAATTAAATTTAACATGTTAACTCTGTCTCCTGCAATTATTTTCCAATCACTTAGTAGTAACAGGATTTTTTTGTATATTTGTATGTTAATTGTTTTGAATTTTCTACAAAGGCAAGCATATTATTTGTGAATAAGTATTCATTGTTTATCCCAATCATTATGTCTTTATTTCCTTTCTGTGTTGTATTTCATTAGCTAGGACTTTGATTATGATGTTGAATGTGAGTTGTGATATAAAACATCCTTTCCTTGATGCTGATTTTAGAGAAAAAACATCTAGTTTTTTACCATTAAGTATGATATTAGTGGCTGGCTTTTTGTGGATGTTCTTTATCACCGTGAAAAGCTTTCCATTGTCTTTAGTTTGCTGAGAATATTTGGTATGAATGTGTGTTAGATTTCGTCAAATGTTTTTTCTGCATTTGTTAACATGATCATTATTTTTCTTCCTTAACCTGATAGTAAGGTGTTGTATTTTACTGGTTTTTGAATGCTGAACTAGCATTGCATACCTGGCATAAGCTTCATTTAAATTTAATTTATAATTATTTTATAGTTTAATTCAATTTGCTAGTATTTTGTTGAGGGTTATACTTATGAGAGATATTGTTTCATAAATTTACTTTCTTGCAATATCTATCTGGTTTTGATATTAGGGTATTCTGGCCTTGCATTTTTAGTTTAAAATGATTTCCTCTGTTTTTAATTTCTTGAAAAGTTTGCACATAACCATTACCATTTCTTTCTACAATATTTGAGAGAATTCACCAGTGAAACTCTCTTACCTTGGTAACTTTCTCTTTTTCTTGCTCCTTTTTTGTTTGTTTGTTTCACATTAAAGTCACAGCAATTCTTTCATTTCTAATGACATTAAAAATTCAATGTGATTTCAAAAGACTACTAACAGCAGATAAATTGTTTTAGAAAAAATACATTGTAGACTGAATTTCTGAGTGTAATGTAAACATCTTGACCTTATCATTCTGTGACTACAATGTAAGGTCTTATTTTTTCAGTACTCATATTATTATGACTTTTTTCAAGCCTTCACCTTTCAAATTAGGGTTCCTATTTTTAGATACTTCAATTTTATGTAAATTTATCTAGGAATTATTTATTGTAAATCAAGTAGGACCACTGAAAGACTAGTAGAAAATGGAAGACCTTGAGTCAGCGTTCTTCAAATACCAGTCTCTAGATTTTTTTCTTCACAGCTAAAATTCTTTGTAATACTGCCACTTTGTTGTGATCTGTATTAAAATGCAGAAGTCCATGCAGAATTCTGGCAGTCCTATCATAATAAGGTTAGATGGACTATAGATTCCACCAAACTCTAATCCCTATTTATCCTCATCAAAATTGCCAGAATTGACCAGACCTCTATGGCTCCTGAGAAATAATGATCTTTTTCTCAGTTTCATATTGGGTCATTAATGACTCACGGAAAACTGCCCTGACACAAGTGTCATGCGTAGTGGTGAAACTCTATTATTTCACATATAGTCATTGTCCCCAGGATATATCATGAATTCTAGAATAACTGGATCATGAGAAGTGACATTATATGCAAGATATGTACTCAGAATTACAAATTTACTCCAGCTACTTAAGCATGGATATGAGTCCAAGGTCTTTAGTTCTAAAATTATGTCCTCTTACAGTAGGCATCTACTAGGCCACTATGTCCCATCTTTACCAATTGACATGCTCAACCATGTCACATAATTAGACACATTTATATATTTTGAATATGAATGAGGTATTCTTTTTATTTTATATGAGACATCTACAAATCAGTTAATACCTAGGAGCAATGTGATGTTTAATTGTATGTATCCATTTGACCAAGCCATGGAGTATCCAGATATTTGATTAAACATTATTTTTGAAAGTATCTGTGAGAGGGTTTCTAGATGAGACTAGCATTTAAATTGTTAGACTAATGTGAATGGGCATTATTCAATACACTAAGTACCTGAAAAGAACAAAAACAAAGGACTCACTCTCTGTCTGCCTGACTGAGAAATTGAGCTGGGACATTGTTCTCTTGCCCTTGGACTGAGACTATACCATCTGCTTTCCTGATTCTCAGGCTTTGAAGCAGAACTGGAATTTACACCAACAGCTCTCTTGCCTCTCAAACTGGAACTTGAATTACATCATCAGCTCTGCTGTGTCTTCAGATTGCTGGCTGTTGATTATGGGACTTCTCAGCCTCTAAAATTATGAAAATATGTATATATTTATTTGTTTATTTATTTATCATAGATAGGTGATGTTTATTTAGTTATCGTATATAGGTGATGCATTTTTAATTTCAAATTTCAATTGTCTATTGGTGATATATAGGAAAGTAATTACATTTAATATATTAACTTTGTAACCTGCCATTATGCTGTCATCACTTAAACTTGTCTGTTTATTGATTCCTTTGAATTTTCTACACAGGCAAGCATATATATATATATTTAAATTGCTAGTATAAAATATAATTTGTACAATTCTCTTTAGCATTCACAACCTATGGTTGAGTGAATGCATTGAGTGGCATGCTGAGAGATGCCTAATTCTCTGATAAAAGCCATTGATTTTGCCACTACCTAGTTGTATGACTTTCTATAAGTTTATAAACCTGTCTGCATCTCAATCACTCAATATACAAAACGAAGAACATAGTCCCCAATCTTATCATCTCACATGGTTATTTGAAAAGAAACTAGAAAGACATATATGAAACTATAATCCAGGGTTAATTGGCAGCAGTATCACTGACATTTTAGAACAGATAATTCTTTATTTTAGGTACTGCCCTGCATAATCTAAGACACTTACCAATGTTTCTGGCTTCTGGCCATTTTGATGCCAGTAACATAATCCCAGTTATGACAACAGAAACTCTCTCCAGATATTTCTACATGGCCCCTGGGAGATAAAATATTGCATAGTCAAAAATCACTGGTGTAACATGTGGCTTATTTAGACTAAAAGGAGCTTTTTATATATATTTAATAGTAATATAGTAGTGAATGCCCTATTATCTGGATCTCTAGAATCTTAATGGGGGTTAATAATTATGTCTCAATTCTCTTTCCTTACACACAAGAATGAAAAATCTGATAGGGATTATAAACAATAAGTTAAAACTATATATAACTAAATACAAGCATATATATCAGATATATGATATAAACTAAAAGGTGCAAAACAGATAATCTTCTAATTATTCCTCAATATAGAACGGATACAACATTTAGCATATTTAACCACATTCTTCTTTGGTTCAAACAACTTTTTTCATGTCTTACTTATTTTTACTTGTGTGTCACACACCAATCTTATTCATAAAGACACGATTTAGTTGAATGGGGACCCATGCAACTTTACAAAGAATTCCTCTCTTTAGAGTATATATATTATCTTGGAGCTCATGCAAAGATACCATGCAACTAACTTGCTATTTTTCAGAAAAATGTGGGACTTGCTTCCAACCAAGCTAAATTTGCCTGCAGCAGTGCCTGCCTTGCCTGCAGACTAGTGCTCTAGAAAAGTGCTATTTAGGATTTCCAGAAAGATGGCAGCGTAACCAGTCGAACTGCTCAGGTCATGAGTGATTATATGGACAATTCTGCATGTGTTTTTTTTGTTTGTTTGTTTGAGTTGGAGTTTCACTCTGTCACCCAGGTTGGAGTGTAGTGGCATGCTCACAGTCAACCCAGCGTTGGCCTACTGGGCTCAGGCAATCCTGCCACCTCAACCTTCCAAGTAGCTGGAACCACAGACATGCGCCACAGTGTCCGGCTAATTTTTTTATTTAGTGTAGAGATGAGGTCTCTCCAAGGTGTCCAGGCTATTCTTGAACCCTTGGACTCAGGCAATCCCCTCACCTCAGTCTCCCAAAGTGCTGAGATTACAGGCTTGAGCTACTACTGCACAGCCCTGCATGTGTTTCCATGTGTGAGTAGGACTCAAATGGATTAAGTGGAGGTTGGAGAGCAAATGGCCAGGGCCCTCCTGGTGAAGCTGCTGGTGCTGCAACTGCTCTGCTTAGACCCTAGTGCTTCCCAAAGTGCAGAAGCTGAGTGCCATTTTCTAAAATCAGCAGAGCTTTTCCTGGGAAGAATGGCTGGAGTGATTGCTAGCACTAACCGCACAGCGCCAGGCTGAATGCTGGCAGCAAGGGCCGCAGAGAGAGTGCTGCAAGGGAACCTGAGACACAGTACCAAGGAAACAACGGGGAGAAGCCACCCGGAGCCTGGACTGGGTTCCAGAGACTTGCCATCGAGTCCAGAGATCTGGAGACTGTGGAGACTGCTGGAGAGGGAGCTATCGACCCTATTGGTGACAGGAACAGCAGCCGTCAGAGAACTGACCAGACTCTCCAATGCCTGGGCAGAGATGTGCTTCAGCATAGCCTCTGCAGAACAGCTGAATTGCATCTTGACACTAGGTGTTATCTCTGTGTTGTGCTGGGACTGCTCTCTGTGACCTCAGAGAACATTGCCCCCAGTGCCCAACCCTGGATGGATAACATCAAATGTGGTACCCCAATCGGTCTTGTCTGCTGCCAAGATGCCAAAAAAGGTCAGCTCCCCTGAGGGGGTGGTAAAGGAGGAACCTAAGAGGAGATCAGTGTGGTTGTCCGCTAAACCTGCTCCTGCCAGAGTGGAAGCAAAGTCAAAAAAGGTGGTGGGAAAGGATAAATCTTCAAACAAAAATGTGCAAGCAAAAGGGAACAAGGGAGCAAAGGGAAAGCAGGCTAAAGTGGCTAACCAAGAAACTAAAGAGTTACCTGCAGAAAATGGAGAAACTAAAACTGAGGAGAATCCAGTCTCTGATGAAGCAGGAGAAAAAGAAGCCAAGTCTGAATAATATCCCATGCCTTATCAGTGATCCCTGTCTCCTTTCTTGTACAATCCAGAGGAATATTTTTATCAACTATTTAGTAATTGCAAATCTTTTCATAGCTCTAGAAACGTTCTTAAGAAGGAGGGTATCCCACCTCATCCCATTTTTAAAGTGTAAATACTTTTTTTTTAAGAGGTGAAATCATTCACTGATTGTTTATTTTTTGGTACAACCAGAAAATTGTGTGCGATACTGAATTACAGGAGGCTTTGACTGTCTTGGGTGTCAGCTTAACATTCCATAGATGGGGTGGGGGGTAGTTTTTATATCCTATAATGCAAAGTATACTAAGTGGCACTATGGATCACAGTCCTGCATTTAATGTCTTGAACATTTAGAATTCTATTCCCATGTCGTTTTCCAGAAGAATTATTTCCCAAAAAAAACCACTCTGTGATCATGACTCTCCCTGTCAGAATTGTGTGCACCCTGCAGGATCTTTGGTTGTAGTAGTAGTCCCGTTTTTCTAATAACTTTGTTAATGTGTTGTGAAAATTGGAAAATTGAGTACGTTGTATATATTATAAATTGTGGACTGGCGGGATGTATGTAACAGCTTATCAACATTTGAATATATTGGTACTTGATATCCTTTTAAGGAAAATTCGCCACCAATTTTAAGCTGGAAAGTCACTGGAATAACTTTTTAGAAATAGCAATACATGGTTTTTTCGATTTTCGGTGTGTATGTTAAGAACTGTGTACAAATTGAAATGTCTATGTACTGATCTTCAACACAACCAATAAACTCAATTATGAAAGACGAATTTTCTTTTTCTGTTTTTCTTCACTCTTTTTCTCTTCATGCTGAGCAGCTAGCTGGTGGGTGATAGATGCAGACAGCAGAACTGCCTGAGAAGGAGGCTGGTGGAGTGCTTAACAGATTCCCCCCTGCCCGTAGCAACAAGTGAAGAGATCAGGAGGGCCGAGCATAGACAGGAGACCCCATTCCCCTGCCATGAACTGGATGGACTGGGAACTGTGACAAAGCTGGGAGAGGAAGGAAGAGGGTGAGATCCCGAGATATGCTGTGACAAGTTTTTTCAGCCCGCTTCCCTCACATGGGCATTCACGGCTACCAATTTTAGGCAGATGGAGATAAAGATTCTAACATCTTAAGTTCCAACAGTAAATAGACAACCTTGAGTAATACCTCTGCAGTCACAGAACCTGTCACAAGAGGGAGTCCCCCTTTCAAAGAGACATACTAAACCTGGGAACTCCATTTCAACATTTTTTCTTTGTTTTTCTTTGTTTTTGTTTTTGTTTTGGGAGGGTATTGGTTCATTTGTTTGCTTATCTCATTTGGTTGCTTTGTTTGTTAGTTGGTTTTCTCTTTTCTTTCCTTCTTTTATTGCCCTTTCTTTGTTCTTTCTTTCTTTTGTTTGTTTTTTCTTCCTCTTTTCCTTTTTCTATCTTTCTTTCCTCTTTTTCTCTCTTTTCCCTCTTGTACACTGTCATGCACTCAGGGACTTTGCAAGCATGCCCGCTGTAAGGTCATATTGTGCAGAGATGAGCGAGTCTCAGCTGGCCCATTCACCAGATAGCAAACATTATAACCTGCCAATAGGTGCAGAATCCTTGCAGTCCCTCTCACCTCCTAACAAGTGGTCAAAATTGTAAAGAGACAGCACAATGCCCCACCCCTAGCCCTACTTCATAATAGAAAAAACCCAGAGCCTGATACAAGAAACAACAAAAGGTAGAACAGATACCAGATGTGACTGCTTCTCTATTTTTCACAGAGCAACAGAAATAAAGAGAAAGATAAGAGAACTGCTGCAAATGAAGAAGAAAAAAAAATGCTGGTAACCATTAGAGTCCCAGTAAAGAGCCATTGTTAAAAAGAACAGCTACTGGGGCATAAACAATCTCCCAGAATGACAGTACACAGAAAGTACTTTTAGAGATCAGAGAATCATTGGATAAAATGAATAAAAATTGAGAAATGCAAGGACTGAAATGAAATGAAATTGCAGTTGAGCCAGAAAGGCTCAAGAAAGTGTACTTTGAAATAACAGAAATAAAGAACTCCATCCAATTACTAAATGACAACCTGACAAGCATGGAAAGCAGAATTAACAAAGAAGAAAGAATTTCCTAGCTGGAAGACCAAAATTAAGAATTAACCCAGTCTATTAAAAATATAGAAAACTTTAGAAGAAAGAGGAGACTTTCCAAGAGATGTGCAGTTTCATCTAGAAACCAAGTCTATGTCTGATTGTAATACCTGAAATAGAAAGAGAAGTAGAAAACACCTTGGAGCAAAAATTACCTGAGGTCATGCAATAAAACTTCCCTCATCTGGCCAGAGAGATGACTATATAAGAACAAGAGATCCAGAGAACCCATGCAAGACATCATAGACACATAGACATGTAGTAATTTGCCTACACAAAGTAGGTATAAAAGAAAAAATCCTGGCCGGGCTCAGTGGCTCAGCCTGTAATCCCGCACTTTGGGAGGCCGAGGTGAGTGAATTGCCTGAGTCTGAGGGTTCGAGACCCACCTGGGCAACTTGGCGAGACCTCATCTCTACAATAAATCAAAAAAATTAGCCGGGTGTGGTAGCGCGTGCCTGTAGTCCCAGCTACTTGGAAGGCTGAGGCGGAAGGATCGCCGAAGCCCAGCAGGTCAAGGCTGCGGTGACCGGGAGCAGCCACTGCACTCCAGTCTGGGCTACTGAGTGAGACTCCAATTCAAAAAAAGAAAAAAGAAAGAAAAAAT
>CAUYQG010135867.1:0-21439 GCA_963574415.1 Tarsius wallacei
GGCTGATTTTTTTTTTTTTTTAATTGTAGAGATGAGGTCTCGCCAAGTTGCCCAGGCGGGTCTCGAACCCGCGGGCTCAGGCAATCCACTCACCTCAGCCTCCCAAAGGCGCGGGATTACAGGCTGAGCCACCAAGCCCGGGTTGCAGATGCACTTTTATATCTGATGTTTCCATTTAACATCATGTCAGAGCACATATCCATGGACATAAATTGTGTGTGTGGGGTGCAGTTATCATTAACAGTGAAGCTAAACACTTATTATTTATTTATTTATTTTTATTTTTATCTTTTTAAGTCGGAGTCTTACTCTGTCACCCAGACTGGAAGGCAGGTGCACACTCACGGCCACTGCAGCCTTGACCTGCTGGGCCCAGGTGATCCTTCCACCTCAACCTTCCAAGTGGCAGGAACTATAGGTGCGTGCCACTGTGCCTGGCTAATTTTTAAATTTATTTTAGAGATGAGGTCTCTCCAAGTTACCCAGACTGGTCTCGAACCCCTGGGCTCAGGCAGTCCTCTCACTTTGACTTTCCAAAGAGCTGGGATTACAGGCGTGAGTCACTGCAGCTGGCTTTATTATGTGTTTATTATTTTCAAAATTTGCATTTATTTTTGTATTTTATTTTGTAGTGACAAGGTCTCACGATGTTTCCCTGACTGGCCTTGAACTCCTGGGCTCAAGCAATCCTCCCACCTTGATCTCTCAAAGTACTGGTGTGAGCCACCATGCCGGTCAAATATTTATTTTTTAGTTCTTTATAAAATAAAAAGAGTAACCCTTTGCCTGTATCATGTATTGCAAATCATTTTTCCTAGTCTAGTTTTTTTTCCTTGTATAGTGTTTTTGCCATGTACAAGTTTATAATCTTGACTTTAGCCAAGTCTATCATTTTTTCTATATGTGAGTCCTCTCATTATTGTTTTTATTCTTAGAAAGTCCTTTATTTAAATTTAGTTATTTACCCACTTTTTAAAGTTTTTGAAGATGGTATTAATTTGGCATGTATTGCTTCAGTCTATCTGGAATTTTTTTTTTTTTTTTTTGAGACAGAGTCTCGCTCTATTACCCAGGCTAGGGTGCAGTAGTGCAAGCATAGCTCACTGTAACCTTGAACTCCTGGGCTTAAATGAAACCTCCTGCCTCAGTCTCCTGAGTAGCTGGAACTACAGGCGTGTGCCACCATGCTTGGCTAATATTTTTATTTTTTTTGTAGAGATGGGAGTCACACTGTGTTGTCCAGGCTGGTCTGAAACTCCTGGCCTCAAGCGATCCTCCTGATTCAGCCTCCTAGAGTGTTGGATTACAGGTGTGAGTCACTGAACTCGGCCCTGGAAATTATGTTTTGGACTGTATATATAGCGTGGATCTAAACGGATCCTCCCTTGCCCTCCAGCCAATTTCTCCAACACCATTTGCAGCATAATCCGCCTCTTCTTACTGGTTTGTGAGTTTCTTTCTCATACATGAAATTCTTGTATTAGTTGAAATGGTTTCAGAGCTATCTATTTTTTTCCCATTGATTTGCCTATTTATTGTTGTCAATACAGCCTTTTTACTTCCTCAGTTTTACAATACATTTAATACCTAGCAGAAGAACTGTCCCTTTCTCATCCCAATTATCTTTTTCCAAATATTTTATAATAATCATGCTTGCTACTTTTCCAGGTGAAATATAGCTGGGGAAATTTTGTAAATTTCTAAATTTACATTGTGTTAAATTCTTCCAGAATTTCAACTGGAAGTGTGGAGAACTATGAATTAATTAGGGAGGAACTGAAATCTTTTTCATGAGCTTTTCACTCAAGAATACAGATTTTTAAATATTTACTTAAATCTTCTATGTCTGTTATAGATCTCACACATGTATTTTTGTATTAGGTGTGCTTTTAAATCGCTATTATGGCTGCACTATTTTCTGCCATCACACCTTCTAACTAGTTATAAATGAAAACATTTGCTGTTTTGGTGTATATTTATTTTGCAGATAGGCTCTTTTGTGTTATTAATTCTTTTTTTTTTTTTTTTGAGGTGGAGTGTCACTCCGTCGCCCAGGCTGGAGTGCAGTGGCACACTCCCAGCCACCGCAGCCTCGACCTGCTGGGCTCTGGCGATCCTTCCACCTCAGCCTTCCAAGTAGCCAGAGCTACAGGTGTGCGCTACCACGCCCGGCTAATTTTTGATTTATTGTAGAGATGAGGTCTCGCCAAGTTGCCCAGGCGGGTCTCGAACCCGCAGGCTCAGGCAATCCACTCACCTCGGCCTCCCAAAGCACTGGGATTACAGGCTGAGCCACTGATCCCTGCCATGTTATTAACTCTAAAAGTTTCAGTTGATTCCAGTTTTCTGGGTGTGCGGTGATATTTTTGTGAGTGGTAATGATTTTGCCTTTCTCTATCTCTATTTCTACCTCTATTTATCTACTGGTCTTTTTTTTTCTTTTTTTTGAGTGGGAGTCTCATTCTGTCACTCAGGCTGGAGTGCAGTGGCATGCTCACCGCCACCACAGACTCAACCTGCTGGGCTCAGGTGATCCTTCCAACTCAGCCTTCCAAGTAGCTGAAACTACAGGTATGCGCTACCGTGCCCTGTTAATTTTTTGATTTATTGTAGAGACGAGGTCTCAAAGCCCTGGGCTCAGGTAATCAGTCCTCTCGCCTTGGGCTCCCAAAGTGCTGGGATTACAGACTGAGCCACTGCGGCCAGCCTTCTTAACACATTTTTAAGTGCACAGGACAGTCTTGTTAGGGATGAGTACAATGTTGTACCACAGGTTTCTAGAGCTTACTCTTATCTTGCATAGCCGATACTTTATGCCTTTTGAATTGTAGTCCCTCATGTTTCTCTCTCTCCAGCCCCTGCAGCCACCATGGTGCCTTCTGCTTCTATGACCTTGACTATTTTAGATATCTCATGTAAATGGAATCATTATGTATTCGTCCTTGTCTAACTGGCTTATTTTGTTTAGTTCTCAAGGTTTATCCATATTGTCAGACATAGTAGGATTTCCTTCTTTTTCATGGCTGAATAATATTTCATTGTATATATGCAAGACATTTTCTTTCTTTATCCATCGATGAACATTTAGATTGTTTCCACATCTTGGCTATTGTGAATTATGCTGCAATGAACATGAGGGTGCGGTTTTGTCTTTGAGATCCTCATTTCAATTCTGTCAGATAAATACCCAGCCATAGGACTGCTAAGTCATGTGGTAATTCTATTTTTAATCTTTTGAGGAACTTCCATATTGTTTGTCATCTGGCTGCACCATTTTACATTCCCAACTACCTATCTACTTTTTATTATATGCACCTTTTATTTCTATCTCATGTCTTATTGCATTGGTCAGAAATTCCAAAAACAATGTTAACTAGTTATGAGATAATTGGCTTTCTCTTTCATTCCTGTATTCAGTTGGAATACCTCTGGTAGTTCACTATTGTGTATGATGTTTGCAAATTGTTTTCTTGTTTGCTTTTGTTTTGTGTGCTTGTTTGTTTTTGATTTTTTTTTTTCAGACCCTTCACTGTGGTTCATGGTACATCACTGGCCCATTCAAGGCCCCTCTTGTATGTATCATTATATGTTTATCCCGTATCTTCCTCTTCCAAAGAAATCCTTCATAGGTGTTTTTTTTTTTTTTGAGTTGGAGTCTCACTCTGTCACCCAGACTGGAGTTCAGTGGCTGCTCCCGGCCACCGCAGCCTTGGCCTGCTGGGCTCCGGCGATCCTTCCGCCTCAGCCTTCCAAGTAGTTGGAACTACAGGCACGCGCTACCGCGCCCAGCTAATTTTTGATTTATTGTAGAGATGAGGTCTCGCCAAGTTGCCCAGGTGGGTCTCGAACCCTCAGGCTCAGGCAATCCACTCACCTCGGCCTCCCAAAGCGCTGGGATTACAGACTGAGCCACCGAGCCCGGCCACATAGGTGTTTTTAATGTGTATCTTTTTGCATGGGTCCTTACAAACTGGACTTTGTTGTTTTGAGTGCTTGTAGTTTTAGTTTATATAAATGTTACTGGGGAAATGTCATTCTGTTTCCTACTTTTTTACACTGCCTTTTTAGGATACTTCCACACTGCTATATGTTCATGCAACTGGATGCCTCTAATGTGTGCATACTTCTCCAGGGGGCACATCCACTACGTTTCATCTGTCTTGTTCCCAGGATCTTTCAATGCCCTTCTACCACAAATAATACTGCCATGGATACCCTTGTACAAGTGCCCTTCAATAGTTGTATAAGAATTTCTTTGGAATATATTTGCGGGACTGGAATTGCTGGATCCTGGGAATACATACCCCAACTCTGACAAATAGTGCTTGACTGTCTTCTAGAATGGCTGCATCAGTCTACATGCCTCCCCCACGGCAGTCCACGGAAGTTCCTATGTCCCCACGGATGTCCTGACCAACACATCATAGTAACACGTGAAACCTGTTCTTTTTGGCTAAACAACAACAACAACAACAACAAAAACTGGCTTTACAGGAGTTCCACTTTCATTCCTACTCCCTGAGAGCAAGCAGTCTCAATTTGTTTTCAGTGGTTACTTTCATTAATCTAAATAATGTTTTGAATATTCTTTAGGATAAATCATTCTTATCATGGAGAATAAATATCCTTCTATGTCTAGGAAAATTTTCAACAGGATAGTGTCTAGAAATTGCCAAACATTTTTGTTTGAGCTTATTGATGTGGTTCCCTGATAGTAGTAGTTTCTTAACCTTAAACGAACCTTAATCTTTGATTTCCTAAGATATACAGTTTTCTGGGTTGTGGTGGCTAAGAGTCATTTAATGCACTTTCAAGTTTAATTTACTTCTTGATCTTAAGAAATACTGTGCGTGACTGCTTTAAGTGAGTCTGCTATATCCCTGAGAATGACCTGGAAAGCACAAAGCATGGGAGCCTCAGTATTAATCAGGGTCAGCAAACCATAGTCCCTAATCTGTTTTTGCTTATCCTGAGAACCTGTAAGAATGGTTTTTATATCTTTAGATACTTGGAAAAAAAAATTTTAAGGAATAATATTTTCTGACATGTGAAATATATATGAAATACAAAATTTCAGGGCCCATCAGCAAAGTTTTATTGGAACACAGCCATGCTCATTTGGTTAAGAATTACCTATGGCTGCTTTCTCCCTCAACCATAGAGTGAAATGTTTGCAACAGAGATCATACGGCCCACAAAACTGAAAATATTTGCTATCTGGCTCATTGCAGAAGAGCTTTGTCAACCGCTGGTATAAATGATTAAAGTTTATGGAGAACCCACGGGTGACGGACAAGCTGTCTTGGTCTCCATGGACATTGACTGTCCTGCTAGGGAGACAGTCACAGCACTGGGTGACACATGTTAGGATGGACCTGCACAGGGGGCTGAGGCCTCTGAGTCACACTGGGGAGATTAGGAAAGGCTTCCCAGAGGCAGGGACGTCTAAGTTCAGACCTGGAGAGTGAGAAGGGGCTGGCCAGATAACGAGGGGTAGAGGAGGTTGGAGGTGGCAGGGAGAATGTTCTGGACAGGTAGAACAGCATGTTATATCAATGGCTTGACTGGGGCTTGTTGTAGAAACTGGAAGATGTTTGCATTATCATTTGCATCATAGACTTATTTGTAGTTAGACAGGTTAATTTGCATATGAATAAATAATTGCCTATTCTGGCTCTCAGCAAGGAAGGGGGAGGATCAAACCATTTTTTAATTTTTTTGAGTCCGAGTCTCACTCTGTCACCAGGCTGGAGTGCGGTGGCACGCTCACAGCCACCGCAGCCTTGACTTGCTGGGCTCTGGTGGTCCTTCCGCCTCAGCCTTCCAAGAAGCTGGAACTACAGGCATGTGCCACCATGCCCAGCTAATCTTTTGATTTATTGTAGAGACGAGGTCTCACCAAGTTGCCTAGGCTGGTCTCAAATCCCTGGGCTCAGGCAATCCTCTTGCCTCGGCCTCCCAAAGTGTTGAGATTACTGGCATGAGCCAACGTGCCTGGCTAAATCATTGATTGATTCATTCATTTAGTCTTTCAATGGCATTGATTGGGCACCTCCTAAGTGCTGACCACATGGCCAAGTTCCAAGGGTACAGAGGAAAACATGAAGTTCCCTGTCCTGGAGGTTCTCCTGGTCTAGCGAAGATAGCAGATAAAAAAAATTTCTGCAAGTATGAGAAGTGTCTGTTCTGCTACGTTGGGGAGGGCCAGCTCCATTTCCAGCCCTCTCACCTGTTGCCACCTAGTCATTTCCCAGCTCCCCTGCAGCTAGGGCTGGGCATATAACCCAGTTTAGGCCAATGAGAAATGGGAGAGATCTGCTGGGAAGTGTCTGGAAAAACTCTTCAGATTAAAGATAGAGCCACAAATGACACCATCACTTTCCCCCTCTTGCTCGCCTTTGAATGGGGTTGTAATGGTGGTACTGTGGGATCTGTGGCAGCCATCTTATGATCGTGAGGTGATGAGCATCAGGACAAAACTGGTCCTGGTTGACATCTCTGAGCCCTAAACCTGGAACTATCGACAGTCAGGGATCCTAGTTATATGAGATCATTACATTCTGTTATTGCCTAGCTGGTAGTTCTCAGCTGGGGTCATGTTGTCCTCCAGGGGACATTTGGCAAGTTTTTGTTTTCACTCCTGGAGGCAATAGGCTGGAGGCATTTCTGGTTTTCACCACAGAGAGAGGTAGTACTGTCATCTAGTGAGCAGAGGCCAGGGTTGCTGCTGAACATTCTACAATACACAGGGCACCCTCCTCTCCACCCCCCGCAAATAATTACCCAGTCCAAAATGTCCACAGTACTGGGGCTGAGAAACCCTGGCTCAAGCCAGGTGCCTTCTTTACTGATACAGAGTGAGTGAGCTTGGTCAGAGCCTAGTGGGGGAGAGCAGACCAGTGTCCACCTCAGGGCACAGAACAGAAGAGTTTGAGGAATTATTCTGTGGGCGTCACCCATGCAGCACTGTTAGGCTTGGGGTGAGTTCTGCAGATCCCAGTCCCACAGGTGAGACCTCACTGTGGCCTCCACTAGAGCTATTGTCACCATCACCCAAGTACTACCAGTGCTCCATGCTAAGTACTCATGTGCATCGCTTCACTCAAGTTCCCAGCAGTCCTGCACAGTTGATATTATTTATCACAGGTGTAGCATGGAAAACTGAGCTTTGAAAGAGCAGTGGAGTGTCTTGATGAATGCTTTGAAGATTGACTGGCAGGTGTTTGGTTTGGTTGGTTGGATTTTTAGAGGCAGGGTCTCCCTATGTTTCCCAGGTAGGATTCGAATTCCTGGATTCAAGAGATCCTCCCACCTCAGCCTCTCAAGTAGCTGGGACTACAAGCAGGAACCACTGCTCCCGGCTGACTGGCAAGTTTTTAATCTGCCATTTACTAGCAGTATCACTTATGCATTTTATTTTATCTTTTGAGCCTCAATTTCCTGATCTGTAAAATAACAATATATTCTTTTTTTTTTTTTTGAGTTGGAGTCTCATTCCGTCGCCCAGACTGGAGTGCGGTGGCCGCTCCTGGCCACCACAGCCTCGACCTGCTGGGTTCCGGCGATCCTTCCACCTCAGCCTTCCAAGTAGCTGGAACTACAGGCGCACACTACCACGCCTGGCTAATTTTTTTTTTTTTTAAATTTATTGTAGAGATGAGGGCTCGCCAAGTTGCCCAGGCGGGTCTCGAACCCGCGGGCTCAGGCGGGCTCAGGCAATCCACTCACCTCAGCCTCCCAAAGCCCTGGGATTACAGGCTGAGCCACCAAGCCCGGCTCTTTTTTTTTTTTTTTTTTTTTTGCGTTGGAGTTTCACTCAGTTGCCCAGGCTGGAGTGTAGTGGCATGCTCACGGCCACCGCAGCTTCAACCTGCTGGGCTCAGGCGATCCTTCCGCCTCAGCCTTCCAAGTAGCTGGAACTACAGGCGCACACTACCACACCCGGCTAATTTTTTGATTTTTATTGTAGAAATGAGGTCTCGCCAAGTTGCCCAGGCGGGTCTCGAACCCGCTGGCTCAGGCAATCCACTCACCTCAGCCTCCCAAAGCACGGGATTACAGGCTTGAACCACCATGCCCGGCACAATATATTCTTTATAAACATTACTGTGGGGGTAAAAATAATGTATGTAGATTCTCTTAGTCTGAACTATAATAACCCTTTGTGAATGGCTGTTGTTAATACTATTACCAGTGTGCCTCCTGGAGGAGAGCAGCTGGAGCTGCAGTGTAGCTCTGTCCAATGTCAAAACCACATCTCCTCCACTCCACCAGGACAGTCCCTTGGGTGCCCACTTGCAGCAGGGGCCTGTGAACAACCCAGGCAGGGGAGATTCTAGGCGTCACTGGAAGCCACTGGAAAAGTCATGAGGCCGGGAGCCTGGAGGGGGGTTGAGAGTCATCGAGCACTTCACGCACAAGACCTGAGTCAGTCATTTTGTAGAGCGACTGAAAGAATATTCTGAGACTACTTCCAGGCTGGGGACTTTGGTCCTCAGTCCTTACAGGGATTGAGAAAGGGTGAAGTCATAGTCTTCCAGGAACCTCTCACGGGGAGGAGGGAGGAAGACTCCAGGAAGGCGGGTAGGTCGGAGGCTGGGCCCCTCATGGGCAGTCCCTGGGCAGAGGGTGTGGCCCTACGATGGGGCATGAGTTGACCGGCTTGCCCTTTGCTCTGGGAGTCACCAAAAGCTGGAGCCTCATTTCCATCGGTTATTTTGCCAGTATCAGAGGGCAGATTTCTGGGAAGCAGAGTTCATCCTTGGAGAGGTCTGAGAGACCCTTGCAACAACTTTTCTTTTTTTGTTGTTGTTGTGAAAACAGGACTTATTAAGAGGACAAAAAAGGGGGTTGCCCACTCTTCTTGGATTTGCTGCTCAAAACCGCCACACCCAGCACTCCTGAGACGGGACCCTCTCTTGCACCCACTCTTCTAACTGTTTGATACCTTCACTTTCACTCAAGACCAAGTTTATCTCCGGTGTCCCTGTGCTGCGTAGCTGGGCCACACAAGAGGGTAAATAGTCTCTCAACAAGTATACAAACTCTCAGGGGAAAAGCATTCTCTCCATTTTGCAACTATGCCACTGTTTATTTATCTGTTTTTCTGTTCATGGGCATTTGAGTAGTTTCAAACGTTTGAGTTTGCGGCTGTTATAAATAGCGCTGATACAAACATGCTTATACAAGCCGTTTGCAGGGCACCCGTGTATGAATCTTTGTTGTGTCTGTGCCTAGGGGTGGAATTGCTGGATCATGGGGAGGTGTTGGTTTAGCTGTGGTGCATACTGCCATCCGATTCTTCAGAGTAGTTCACCATTCTCCACTGCTACCAGCAGTGAATGAATGTTCTGGTCGCCCCGGCCCTCTCTGACACTTGGTATTGTCAGTCTGAGAATGAAAACGCCAGCGACACACAGCAGTGTGGCCGCATTTCACAGACAGGAAGTAGAGTGAGAAAAGCCAGATGTAAAGAAAACATGCCGTCTGATTGCCATTTATATGACACTCCAAAATAGACAAAATTAATCTAAGCTTGTTAGAAGTCAGGATAGTGGTAGTCATGGGGGAGGGAGACAAGGGGCTTCTGGGTGCAAAGAATGTTTTGTGTCTTTTCTTTTTTGGTTAGAGTTGGAGTCTTGCTCGGTTGCCCAGACTGGAGTGCAGTGGCTCAATCATAGTTCACTGCAGTCTCGACCTCCCAGGCTCAGGGGATCCTCCTGCCTCAGCCTCCTCCATAGCTAGGGCTATCGTTGTGTGCCAATGCATCTGACTATTGTTTTTTACTTTTTGTAGAGACAGGGGTCTCACTATGTTGTCTAGGCTGGCTTTGAGTTCTTGGCCTCAAGCAATTATCTTGCCTCGGCCTCCCACAGTGCTGGGATTATAGGTGTGAGTCATTGCAGCTCTGTTTCTTAATTTGAGTGCTGATCACACAGGATTATTCCCTTTGTGAAAATTCATCAAGTTATATACTTATGATCTGTGCACTTTTCTGTGTTTCATTTACAAAATTTCAAAAAACATTCTCTGTCTCCCTTTTTGTCTCCCTCTGTCATCTTCCCTCACAACACATGGTTGGGAACTGTCCCCATCAGAGTCCCCTTCATGGCCATGCCACCTGGACAGTTGCAGGGGACCTGCACTCAGAAGGGCTGGCCCTTGGTTTAATGCACTGCTGCCTGTCTTGACATTCTTAATATTTTTGAACAAGGGGTCCTCTGTTTTCATTTTCCCCGGCCCTCACACATCACGTAGCCATCTCTGACCCCAGGACAGGTAGCTGCCAGAGTCTGACCCCAGATCCCCAGCCCAGGACATGGTCTGTGGCAGGCACAGAGGACAAGGCCAGGTTGCCCCTCTGGACCCCGGTAGAGAAGGTGCAGAATGTCCGCAGCGGCCCATGATGGTCCTCCTTCCTGTGAGAACTAGGAGCATATGTACCTGCAGACAGGATTGCCTGGTCATAGGGAAGTGTTTGCACAAGGTCCCATGGGGCCCTCTGTCCCTGCCCTTCCACCTGCTTTGTGTGTGATAAAATATGCACGGCATAAAATTGACTATTTAATACAAGCACAGTAATTCACGCCTATAATTTCAGCACTTTGGGAGGCTGAGGTGGGAGGAATGCTTGAGTCCAGGAGTTCGAGACCAGCCTGGGCAACATAGCAAGACACTCAGCTCTAAAAATAAATAAACACAAATGGACTATTTTAACCATTTTTAAGTGTATAGTCCAGTGGCATTAAGTACATTTATACGGTTGTACAACTGCTACCTCCACTGTTCAGCCGTCCTCAGAACTTTTTCATCCTCCAGCTAAAACTCTTGCATGTATTCAATAATAACTTCTTGTTCCCTTCCTTGTTCCCTGCTTGTATGATTTTCTCTGTGTGTTTCTCTCTTCCCAACTACTCTGTGGACTCTACAGGGGCCAGTCCAATTCACCTCTAAATAAGAAGGAACGTGTACAGCACACAAAGGGCCTGGAAAACGTGATTAAAAAAATACAGCTTCATTAAATAAATGAAAAATATAAGAAGTGGATATTCAGTACCACTTGAATCTATGCTCTCTAGTGTAATTTTTTTTTTTTAACTAAAAAATAAAAACAAAAAAAGTGGGCATGATGGCTCACGCCTGTAATCCCAGCACTTTGGATGGCTGAGGTGGGAGGATTGCTTCAGGCAGGAGTTGGAGACTAGCCTGAGCCAGGAGTTCAAGACCAGCCTGGGCAACATAGCGAGACCTCATCTCTACGCAAATTTTAAAAACTTAGCTGGGCATGGTGATGTGGATCTGTAGTCTGAGCTACTACTCGGGAGGCAGAGGTGGAAGAATCACCTGAGCCCGGGAGGTAGAGGCTATGGTGAGCCATGATCGTGCCACTGCACTCCAGCCTGAGCGATGGAGTGAGACCTCAACACATCAAAAAAATAAAGAAAAAAATAAAGAAAAATATGTCATATTTTTTTAACCCTTTATTGAATTCTGAGTCACCTCTGGGCTAATAAATTCTCTAAATTCAGTGCTAAGACAGTGTCTAGCCCATAGCTGCATCATACCTGGATCCAGGTGGATCATACTAGACCACAGTTAGATCATATCGAATCTAGCACAGACCTATCTGTTGATGTAGTGAACAAAGCATTACTCTCTCTGCTACCCAAAATCAACTATCGGCCTGTTACTGAGCACTTCCCAAGTGTCAGGCACTGCTAATTTGCAGAAAGAACTTAGAAAAGCGTCTGGCACTCAATGCATCTTCTTCTTTTTGTTATGCTCACTTTTCACATTTGGCCCTACAACCACCCTCTGAGGTGACTACATGTTTTGCTAGGGAGAAACAAGCTCAGAGACATGTCACCTGCTGAGGTCACACAGCAGGCAGGTAACTCCAGGTGGAATGACTCCAAAACTCAGGGCTTCCATGTTTATTTCTCAATGCCTCCCTCCGCTAACATCCCAAAGTAGGAATTCTAACATGTTTTTACTTTCATTTAAATAAAACTAGTGTTTCTTTTCTGATTATAAACATGTATATAGCCTCTATTTTTAAAAATCAGGCACTCTAGAGAGTAGAAACCTGATTTTTTAAGACTTCTTAGAATGTTCTTCCAAGATCCAAGGCGCCTGTGCCCAGGGATAGCAGGGTCTGGAAAACATGGCCCGTATCAGCTCTTCCTTCCTGGTCTTGTCTCCAGGTCAAGGAGTGTATGTATTCCATCGCTGACTTTTCCTTCTAGAACTTTTCCCCCAGCTGATCTTCAGAGAGAACTCAGGAGGGTGTGGCAGTGAGGAAGTTACCGCTACCTCTTTCCTTAACCCGTGTTTCCCACAAAGGCTTGTTTTCAGTTTCACAGACTGGCCTTCCCCCAGCCCAGCTTGCTGTTGTTTTCCGAGCGTTGATTTCTTATTGGGTTTTGGGTGCAATAAGGAAGTTGTCGAGTGAAACTGTTTCTTTCCAGGGTAACTGAGCTAAGCGTCCTACCGCTGGAGGAGCAGGAAGCAGCCCTGGGATGGGCGGTCACAGGTGGAGGCAGGTGGGCCGGCCCTCGGGTCTGGGGATTGGCTGCCCATGAGCTCAGCTCCTGGGAGATACGGTATATATAGGACCCAAGTGTCTTCTGAGATGCATTGAAAATCGCCAGCATTAACTGGTAGCTTCTTCTCCCTGGGAGAGCTGGGTCTGACCTCTCCTCCAACACAACGTCCAGCCAACAGGGAGCAGAGCCTAACGCATATTGTCCTGGTCTGGAGATCCCAGCCCAGGGTGTCCTGCACAGGAGCGACTTCCGTGGTCTAAGGTTGGTTGAACTGTGCCTCCTCCTTTGGAGACTAGAGCAGTATGTAGGTATTCTGAGGTCCTGAAAGGAGATTGGTCCTGGGAGTCAGACTACGAGTCCAGTCTCAATTCTGCTTCCAGCTTTCTGGGCCCTCCCAGGCCTCAGTTCCCTTATCTCTAAAAAGACGGAGCAGGGTTCAATGACATGGTGTCAACTGGGTGTCACTCAAAGAGTTCTAAACTAGCTTGGACTTAAAAGTCCTGGACCCAAGTCCCAACCTGCTTATTAGCTGTCCTTTTGAGCAAGGAACTTTACTTCCTCGGGTCTCAGTTTCCTCATCTGTAGAATGGGGTAGCACTACATACCTCATCCACTAGTTTCCCGACAGGATGTTGCAGAGGTTGAATTGCAGACTTTATGGGATGGAACACAGTAAACAGAACCTCCGGGCAAACGGGAGTGTTATTCCTTGTGGTTGGATTAAGGTTCTATGATTGTTAAAGCTTTGGGAAGTTAGTCCAAGGGCCAGGAGATCCTTCAAAAATAACTCTGGTGGCCTGTTGCTCTCTGACGAGGATTTAAGTGTCTGGGGGTGGACCAGCATTGCACTGTCATGGTTTTGGATGGATGACAAGAGGGATGGGAGGGGACGCTGTCATCTATCCCTGGGCACATGTGGACGTGTGACTGTGTGCACAGGTCACAGCAGGCGTGTGTGTGGATGTGGTATCTCCATCAGTGTGAAATAGCAGATTTTCCTCCCTGTACGTCTCTGTGCATGCAAGCATGTGTATCTATAGGCTTTTTGGTATGGGAGAGAGTAGGTAGGAGTTAGGATCCAAGAAAGTGCGTTCTAGTCTCAGCTCTCTGCTTCCCGGCTGTGGGATTGTAGCAAGTCTCTTAATGGTTCAGCACCTCCATTCCCCACTGCAAGCCTGTCTCATTCACAGGCTCATGGCAAAAATTGAATGAGATAATGATAACTAAATAATTATTAAAAGGCCAGGTGTAGTGATTCATGCCTGTAATCCCAGCACTTTGGGAGCCTGAGGTGGGAGGACTGTTTGAATCCAGGTGTTCAAGACCGGCCTAGGCAACACAGTGAGACCTCATCCCTACAAAAAAAATTTAAAAATTAGCCAGGCATGGTGGTGCATGCCTGTAGTCCAGCTACTTGGGAGGTTGAGATAGGAGGATCTCCTGAGCCCAGGAGGTCGAAGCTATGATCTTGACACTGTGATCAACCTGGGCGATAGAGACCCTGACTCAAAAAAATATATATGTACATATGAATATATATAAATGTATATAAACATTAGAGATAATTAAGTCTGAAAGGGCCTCTGGTTGCCATGTAGCAGTATTAAAGGTGAGCTGGCTTGTGTTTGTACATATCTGTGTATCATTTGTTTGTCCCACAAACACTGAGAACCTCTCAGGCCCTTGGGACGCAGTGGGGACGCAAGCAGGCTCAGATCCCCTCTCCCAGAACTTAGAGACAGAAAGGGCAGACAGCAAAGAGCAAGTCTGGTCAGGTTATTATTCCCTTCCACTTGGGACAGGAAAGATACAAGGTGTCCTGAGCCTTTGTGTGTCTATGTTCCTGTGACACATGGATGTCTGTGGTGTTGAACGTGGGTCCACATGTGTGTGCCACACACACACTTTTCCTAAGGGCACTGGCATGGGTGTGCAGTGCCCTTAGGAAAAGTGTGTGTGTGGCACACACGTGTGTGCCCACGTTCAACATGTGGCAATATTAAAGTCTGACTCTTTGTTGAGTATCTTTCGTGTGACATAAAGGGGTGGAGACGGGGAGCTGCAAAGTTGTCTCCAAGAAATGGTGCCAGAGTGGTTACCGGATGACATGGCAGTGGAGTGAATTACAGAACAGCGTGTAGATGAGGTCAGTGTACAATTCGGAAAGTAAACCAAACACGGCAGCGTGGTTGGTAAAAAATAGGCACACTCCCTGCACCAGGGTCAGCCTTATGTGCTTTCTCTGATTGTTTGCTGTTGCTGTTAGACACGTCACTGGGGTATGTCACCTCTTATCAGAAGTCCTGTGATCTGCGGATCACTCAGGTTTTTCTGAGCCAATTTGGACTTTGCTCTGAAATTCACTCTCTGCCAAGGCAGTAAACATGTTTACAAGAGCAACTGCTTTTCCATGCAATGAGGGTGTCTTGGGGTTACTGGTCTGGGGGCACGTCCCGGGCAGGCTGGGATTCCCCGAAAGTCCGGCTGAATGTAACACCTTGGATACAAAACAAGAAAAAAGAGGAAAGGAAAGTCTTGCTTTGATGAATTCTGGCTAAGCAGAATTCTACACTTGGAAAGTCTTGAAAGATTTCATTTTGGCACATATAGAATGGAGGAGGTTGTTAATATTAACCCTCAATCTTCTCAGGGCTTAGAGACTTTTAGGTCTGAGGACCACACCACCCACAGAGGGTTCTTGAGGTGGGGGTTGTAGGGGGTTTGCCCTTCGTGGCCATGTGTGCTCTCAATCCCTGGCTTAGAGCTGAAGGCAATCTCTGGAACATTACAGAAGAGGAAAGACAGAGAGGCCAAGGGAGAAATGGGCTGAGCACGGCCACCCAGAGAGGAGAAAGTTACAAGAAGGAAGTGGACATGGCACATTTAGGGAACGTGGGGAATGGGAAGAGGTCACTGGATTTGAAATCAGGAGGCCTTGGGAGATCCTGGAATCTCTCTCCACAGGGAAGGGCCCCGGCACCCTGCCTCTGGGACTACAGCAGCAGCTGTGTGGCACCTTTTTTCAGTTTCCCTCTGGACACAGGGCACTGGTTCTTCCCTGGGGAGGGGTGGGGGCGAGGTGGCCAAACAAGGCAGTTTTCTTGACAAAACATTAAGAAGGAAAACCACTAGCTGGTAGAATTCGTATTTATGTTTTGATTAGAAGTAGCAGCGCATCCTTTGAATGCGGCAGGAGGAGACTGCAGCCATCAGCAACGGCAAAACCTGTTTCCATAGCAATGACAGTTTTTTAAAAGATGACTGTGCTTCTTTTCCCATTAACTGGGTGAGGATGCTCCGGCCCTCCGTGTGATGGGTCCCCTGGAGCCAAGTTAGTGCAGGAAGAAGGGGGGCTGAGCTGAACAAGGGTGTCCTGTGTGTTGGGCTGGTTTTGTGGTTTTGTTATTGACCAGCTTCTCTGCCATACCCAACTGATTTGGCCTGACCACGGGAACATACGAAAAATGCAGAGAGAACCCTGACACCGCTCAGTAAATATTTCTGGCTCAGCTTACTTTGATCTTAAATCAAATAGAGCTGCAACCTAAAATTATCTTTTAAGACCGTGTGCTACTGAACAGAGAGCAGATGCAGGGGAGGGGAGCGCTGCTGTCACCACCGGGTACTCACATCCCCACGCCTGCATATTCGAGGAAGCCCAGAACATTCTATTTGGGGGCACACACTGCATCTTGTTCACCATTACATCCCTTACACCAAGAGTAATTTCTGGTGCAGAGTGGGTGCTTATTAAATGTTTGTTGAAAGAAATAAATGAGCACAAACACAAACCATTTCCCCCGATGACTTCTCCTATCCCACCCCGCACTGTATTTTGGAAGCATAACTGTGAGGCAGCTAGCCTTTGAGGTTTTCCAGAACATTAGTGAATTTCCATATACGGTACAGGCACGTATTGCCAAAAGTTTCTGGGGAGCACAGATGTTCCTTTTAAGGAACATTAAACAACAAATAAAGCCTTCCAAATTGCCTGCCTCATCTCGGCCTGATTTCTCATTTCCTCCAAGGTCGTCCATGTGTGGATACCCAGCCATGCTGGTGCTACCTGATGGCTTTGGCCTTGGCAACCCAGGGCTGGAGCACGGTCTGGTCCTTCCTCCTCTGATTGGTGCTTGAGGGAGGGAAGGCATCTTGAATGTGTCACCTGCAAATCTCTCTGTGTCCCTGAGTCTTTTCTTCTCTCTGTAAGATTCACTCCCGTGAATTTCACACATATGACATTGCAATTATAGATTCTTATTTTTGCCTCCAAGCTGGGCATAGCCATAGAATACATTTTAGAGTACATCCCATGTGGCTAAATAATACTTAGTCAACGCATGCTAACACTGTGATGGCAAATGGGAAAAGGTGACCCATGGTCCTAAACTCCATAAGGCTCTCTGGGAACTCAGGTTTGAAATTCAAAAACATATTTTATTTTTCTCTTACCTTTTACCAAAGGCAGAGGGTTTCTGAGCAGCTTCGGAAAACATTAGGAAGCCTCAAAAGTTTTAGGTTAAAGATACACAAATTAAAGGCACGGCCCCTGCCCGGGTGTGATTAAAATGCTGCGCAGGAAGAGGCGGTTCTTTTGTCTTTTCCATTTGCAGCTGCTTCCTTCTAGATGGAGAAAGGCAGGGCCCCTGCTGCTCTAAGGTGGGACTGGCCTGAAAGCTTTTATTGTGTGTTACCCACACATTGAAAGATACCCTATGTGTTGTGCAGTTTACTGAATGCTTGTGTTAGACATCTATACGTGTGCTTAGTAAGTACTTAGTGCCAGTGCTATGCTGGACATTGTTCTAGGCATTCAGGATACAAGACCTAGCAAAATACACAAGGGGGATGGAGAGAGACTCAGACAAACAATTAATAAGATATGATCTACACGTCATTGGAGGTGGAGTGAGGGGGAGACGGTGTGTTGATGGGAGGTGGACAGGGAGGCCTCTATGGGAAGGTGACAGGTTTGTTTGCTTGCTTGTTTATTTATTTATAAGTCAGAATCTCACTCTGTTGCTCATGCTGGACTGCAGTAGCATGATCACAGCTCGCTCGCTGCAGCCTCGACCTCCTGGGCTCAGGTGATCCTTTCACTTCAGTCTCCCCAGTAGCCGGGACTACAGGCATGTGCCACCATGCCTGGCTAATATTTTAATTTTTTTTTTTTTTGTAGAGATAAGTTCTCACTATGCTGTCTAGGCTGGTCTTGAGCTCCTGGGCTCAAGCAATCCTCCTGGTTCAGCCTCCTAAAGTGCTGGGATTACAGGCGTGAGCCACTGCACCTGGCCAGAAGGTGACAGTTGAGTAGAGCCCTGAAGGAATGAAGGAAGAAGCCATGAAGCCGTTTGGGGAAAGAATGTTCTAGAAAGAGGGACTGGTCAGCATGAAGGCCCTGAGGTGGAGCAGGCCTGAAGGACAGCAAGCTATGTGAGTCGAGTGGAGTGAGCCGTGATCAGAGAGGTGATGAGGGCCTGATGCCAGGCCTGCAGGCCCTTGTAAGGACTTTGACTCCAAAAAAAGAGTAAAGGGGCCGGAGGCAGGAAGGGGACATGGTCTAACTTTTGTTTTAAAAGTTCCTGCATCAAGGCTGGATGTGGTGGCTCACGCCTGTGATCCCAGCGCTTTGGGAGGCCAAGGCAGGAGGATTGCTTGAGCTCAGGAGTTTGAGACCAGCCTGGGCAACATAGTGAGACCCTGTCTCTATTAATGAAAAAAAAAAAAACAAAACCCCGTGGCTGCTGAGGCGGGAGGTTACTGTAAGGCAGGCAAGAGGCGAGCAGAGAGACCAGATAGAGATGATGGTGATAGTCCAGGTGGGCGCAGATGGGGACCTAGGCAGAGGCGGGCAGTGGAGAGACCTGCTGGGGAAGTGAGGCCAGCAGGCCCTGCTGATGGAGCCGTGTGGGAGCGAAAGAAAGGAAGAAGGCGGGGTGATGGCACGTTTTTGGCCCAAGCACCTGGAAAAATGGAGTCGTCATTTACTGAGCTACCTCCGTATTCCTAACAGTGTGTGAGACAGACAGGACCGGTCTTGGGCATGTGTCAGATGAGGATGTGGGGCCGGAAAAGGTGCCCCAACTGCCCAAAGTTCCCGGGCCAGTCAGGGGAGGGACTCGGTCTCTGGCTCCAGCTGTATTAGTTTCCTCTTGCTGCTGTAACAAAATACCACAAACCCAGGGGCTTTGGAACAATGTGCATCAATTATCTTACAGTTCTGGAGTCATGAGACCAAAATCAGTCTCAGCGGGCTTAAAACCAACATGTGGGCAGGACTGTGCTCCTTCTGGAGGTTCTAGGGGCGCTGCTGATTAGCCGCAAGGTCTGGGCAGGGTCTCCCCATGGTTCTGTCCGCTGGAAAGTGGGAATATTGACACCCCTTCCCCCTAGGGTTGTTGAGGAATTTAAACAAGACAACGGCTTTGAGGAAGCGTCAACAGGAGAAGCTGCCATGCTCACGCGGGGGTAGGGTGAACAGGCCCACTGGCCGGCATCGCCAGCCAGCATCGGCGGTGTCCAGTAGGCCTTTCCTAAGGGAGTTGTGTGTTTTGATTGTAGCCCGATGGAGAACCCAAGGCGCCTGAAGAAGCCTCCAGCAGGAGGGAGAACCAAGTCTCTGGACAGGGCACAGGCCCCCAGGAAAGACTCCGAGTCGTCAGACTGCCAGTGCCTTTCCCTGCCCGCTGCCTCCTCCAGGAAGGCTCTCCGCCGAACAGCCAGTGATGGGGCCAGACGGTCTGAGAGACCAGCTCAGTCGGCAGGGGCTCAGGGCCTCACGGCTGCGGCCCTCACTCAGGAGGAGACAAGGGAGTTTCTCCCCAGTGAGCAGAGGCCCCTGCAGGACACCAAGAAGGACAAGGTGCAGAAGCGGGTCCAGCAGGGGTGGCTGAAGACGGTGCTGAACTTCTTCCTGAGGACAGGCCCCGAGGAGCCCAGAGAGAAGGCCAGCAGGAGGTCAAGGGGGAAGGAGGGCCTCCTTCAGCCCACAGAGCCCTTGGAGACACCAGAGGAGCCAGCTCTCAAGAAGAGAGCCCAAGACAAGAAGGCCAGCCGCAGGAAACATGGTCACAAGAAACACGTGGCTGAGGAGACCAAGGAAACTCAAGATCAGGAGGCCAGAGGTCAAGAGGCAGGGCCGTCCAAGATGGCGGCTGCCTCGCACTCCAAGGAGGCTGACCTGGGCCCAGCTTGCAGGGGTGAGCAGATCATGTCTGTTTCTATGGTCACCCCACTGCCCCGCCCCAAGGGCTAGGGTGTGCTAAGCTTACTCCTCAAACCTCTCGACAAAGGGGATGTGGGTAGCGGGGAGCTGTTAGGGACAGCACCACTGTGACATTTCTTTGGCATGAAACAACACCGTGGCTGCGAGCTGGAGAATCAAGCACCCGAGGGCCCCCCAACTCACGAGCGGTGTGTGCGGCTGGCGACTTTCGCCTCTTCGCCTCCATTTTTTCATGAATGAGATGAAGTTAAAGCAGCTACTGCCTCATGGGGTGGCCACAACCCACATGGATAGCTATTTTTGCTGGTGCTCGGGTTTGGAGAACACAGGGAATAAAACACATAGGGTATTGCTCTTGGTTGCTTTAGGGGCAATCACGACCTAGGAGGAATGAGAAGACAGGGAGGAGGAGGGTGGCCCTACCCTGTCCCTTGGACCAGATGTGCTGCTGGTTCTAGGCCTTGGCTCTGGACGTGGCTCCGTCAGGAGTAAACTTGTTGCATGACCCTGAGCTTGAGCTGCCCCCTCTGGAGCCTTTGATTCCTCATTTGTGAATGAGGAGCTTGTTCCCAAGGTGCCTTCCTATTCTGCCTCCCAGGACCCTGGGGCCGAATGCTCCCTTAGCACCTGGAGGAAGAGGGACCCTTGCTCTGTGGCACTTAAAGCTTGCTGCTTTTTAAATTTATTTATTTTTTTTATTTTTAAGGGAGAGGTCTCACTATGTTGCCCAGGCTGGTCTCGAACTCCTGGGCTCAAGCAATCATCATGACTTGCCCTACCAAAGTGCTGGGATGGCAGGCATGAGCCTCCGCGCCTGGCCACTGTGTTTTGATGGAGAGAAGAGACCCAAGGAAGATCCAGGGTGGGGCGGGGGGCAGTGTAGCTGAGAAAGGTCCCTGGGTTGAGGAAGCCTCTTTGCAAATAAAAACCTTGGTGAGATTCTGATTTTTTGGTGCCTAGAACTGGCTACAGCAGAGCCTGTTGCGTTGTGAATTCTGTGCTATTTTCTGGTGTTGATGAACAAAGTCAGAAGAGTGTCCCTGACACCCCCACACACGCACATGCCCACTCGCTTTTGTCTGTGTTCCAGGCGGGGAGGATTTGGATCACTGGTCCTCGCTCACAGAAGGGGCTGGAGCCTCGGACATTTCTCCCCAGGCCACAGGTCATCAGCCAGAAGAGGAACTCAAAAAACCTGACAGTGAGTCGGAATCGCTAGCATCCTTCTAGCCTGCAGCTGAGGTGGCTGTCACCAGATGAGAGAGATTGCTCTGAAGGGTCCCTGAGACCTCGGAGGGTGGCTCTCAAAATCCGTGCACCGATCCTTCTTGCTTTTTCTGGTGCTTCTGGCTACATTTGCTTATTTTAGAGTTTCACAGAAGGCAGCCTTAGGAGTTGGAGAGGCTGCTGGCAAATGCTCCTGCCTCATGTGTTAATGGGAATGGGACCTCTTTTTAGTCTTTTAAAATTTATCTTACTTTAAATATACATATAGGCTGGGTGTGATGGCTCATGCCTGTAAGCCCAGCACTTTGGGAGGCCGAGGCAGGAGGATTGCTTGAGCCCAGGAGTTCGAGACCAGCCTGGGCAGCATAGCAAGTCCTAATCTCGAAAAAAAAAATTAAAAAATTAGCTGGGCGTGGTGGCACACACCTGTAGTCCCAGCTAC
>CAUYQG010135868.1:0-16304 GCA_963574415.1 Tarsius wallacei
TCTAATGATCAATAACTTCTAAGGCTTATGCATATATAACATCTAATGACTAACTTAAATCCTAATACCTTTCTTATTCTAAGCTAATTAGCACAAATCCTAGCTACTATGCTAAGGTTCCGACTGCATGGTTGCTATGACAACTCTTAGCAAATATAACTGAAACCAGTTCTTAAAGAATATGGCCCAGTCCAAGGATCACGCTGGGCTCTCTTCAAAATTCTATTCCATAAAAGCAATATCCTAAATAGTCACTAACCTAAGATAACTAAATTTAAACAATTCTTAATATTAAAACTACCTATCCTACAATTCTTCTAAGTACATTGTATAAGCTTAACTTAATTCTACCAAACCAAAAACCTTACACTAATTATAGCTAAAACTGGTTTTAAAAGAATGTGGCCCAGTCCAGAATACAGGCTGGGCTCTTAGGAATGTGGCCCTGTCCAAAGTATACGACCGGCCACTTCTTGAAACAACTGATTACAATCTCTTAACAAAATGGCTACTCTAAAATCTTATTTTCTATATATCTATATTAAACTTAAACATTTGATTATAATACAAAAAAAAACTTGCAATTATATTAAAGCTCTCAAATGTGACCCAAGTTTAAACTGTGCTTGTATAAAGGCCAAAACCGCAGTTTGTGAGAAACGGGAGCAATGAGTTTCCAAAGCTAACCATGCCTGTCGTAGTTTCAGAGCCTGATGTGAAGCTCGTTAGAGTCTCTCTTGGTAAACTGTGCCAGTCAACAAAAAGGAGGAGAAAATGGGCCATCAGCTCCGGAACACATCCTAGTCGTCTCGGGTCCGCAGCCCTCCTTGATCCCTAACGCTTAAGTGGGCCTCCTCGGCCGGCTCCCAACAGTTGCCAGTCACTGCTAGGGGAGAGAGAGAGGGAGGAGGCTGTGGGACTTGCAACAACACAAAGAATCCCTGGTTCACTACTTGACGTAGTGAGGGCCACCTAAAAGCCCAAACTTCACCTGTATGTACCCTACTTATGTAGCAAATCCTCAATAGTACCCAATAAATATATAAATTAGCTTTTTAAATTTGAAGTCAACTTTAAAAATTATTGGAGTTCAAGAGGGTCTGAGCAAAGCAAGGTGTAGAAAGTTCCAAGAAATCATAACAAAAATTTTATTACAATTCAAAACAATACAATTATCGAGGTACAGAAGAGTCAGAGAACATCACACAGTCATTTTTCTATACGTCAGTAATGAAATAGCTAAAAATAAATCCAAGAAAACAATCAATTTTACAATGGCTACAAAAATATAAAATGTTTTAGAATCAATTTAACAAAAGATTAAAGATTTCTACAAGAAAAATTAGAAAACACTGATAAAAATTATTGAAAGCTATACAACAAATGGAAAAACATATCATGCTCATGGATGAGAATGAATATCATTAAAATGACCACATTTCTCAAAGCAATTCAGAGAGCCAATGAAAATCCTATCAGATTCCAAAGTCATATTTCACAAAAATAAAAAAAAATCCTAAAATGTTTATGAAACCAAAATACAGCTAGAATAGTCAAGGCAATCGTTAGCAAAATGAATAAAGCTGAATGAATAAAGTGTCACACTATCTGACTTCAAAATATATTACAAGCCTATAGTAACCCAAATATCATGGTCTTGGTATTAAAAATAGATACATAGACTAATGAAACAGAATAGAGGAGCTGGAATAAATTCACACATTTACAAACAAATGATCTTTTATAAAACTGACAAGAATATACATTAGGGAAAGAACTCCCTCTTCAATAATAGTGCTAGGAAAACTAGTAACCTTATGCAGAACTAAACTAGACTCATAACTGTCACCAAAAATAAAAAATCAAATAAAAATGAATTAGACACTTAACCCTAAGACTTGAAACTATAAAACTACTAAAAGAAAACAATGCAGAAATGCTCCAGAAAATTGATCTGGACAATTTTTTTTTCTTTTTAATAATACTTTAAAAACCCAGGTTTCAAAATGCAAAAATAGACAAATTGGAATTCAAATTAGCTAAAAAGCATTTGAACAGCAATGGAAAGAAAGCAATAAAATGAAAAGACAACCCAAGAATGAGAGAAAAGATTTGCAAACTATCCATCTGACAAGGAATTAACAACCAAATTATATAAGGGGCTCAAACAACTCAATAACTAAAATAATAATAATAATTATCTGATAAAAATAACCAAAAGATCTGTATGGATATTTCTCAAAGGAAGACATGGTCAACAGGTATTTAAATTTTTTTCTACCACTAACCGTCAGATAATTGCAAATCAATAACATGAAATACTATATCGCCTCAGTTAAAATGGCTTTTATTAAAAACACAGGGAATAATAGATGCTGGCAAAAATGAAAAGAAAGGGAAAATCTCGTACACTGTCAGTGGGAATGTAAAGTTTGCCGCCACTATGGAGAACAGTATGGAAGTTGCTTAAAAATTTAAAAATAAAACTACCATATGATCCAGCAATTCCATTACTGGGAATATATCCAAAAGAGAGGAAATCAAAAGAGACATCTGCACTCCGATGTTCCAAAGTATGGACTCAACCTAAGAGCTCATCACTGGCCAAAAGGATAAACAAAATGTCTATGTTTGTCCTTCTTTATGGCTGCATAATATTACATTGTGTATATGTACTACATTTTTTAATCCAGTCCAGCTTTGATGGGAAGCATGGTTGGTTCTATGTTTTTGCTATTGTGAATAGAGCTGCAACAAACATACGTGTGCAGATATCTTTTTTGTATAATAATTTGAGTTCCTCTGGGTATATTCCCAATAGGGGGATAGTTGGGTCATGTGGAAGGTTAATTTCTAGTTCTTTCAGAAATCACCACACTGTCTTCCAAAGAGGTTGCACTAGTTTGCATACCCATCAGCAGTGTAGAAGCGTTCATTTTCTCTGCATCCTTGCCAGCAACTGTTGTTGTTTGTTTTATTATTAATGGCCATTCTTACAGGAGTTAGGTGGTATCGCAATGTGGTTTTGATTTGCATTTCTCTGATGATGAGTGATGTTGAGCACTTTTTCATGTGTCTGTTGACTGCCCATATATCTTCTTTTGAGAAGTGTCTATTCATGTCTTTTGTCCACTTTTTAATAGGGCTGTTTGTTGTTTTTTATTTTTGGCACATTTGAGTTCCTTGTAGATCCTAGATGTTAGGTCTTTGTCAGGTATACAATTGGCAAATATTTTTTTCCCATTTTGTGGGCTGTCTTCCTGCTTTCTTGATGGTTTTTTTGCTTTGCAGAAGCTCATCAGTTTGATGAGGTCCCACTTGTCTATCTTATTTCTTATGGCATGGGCACTTAGTGTTTGATCATGAATTAATAAAGCCTTAATAAAAAATTAAAAAATAAAAAAGTATATTTATATTTACATATCTCATGTATGTGTCTATATACATCTGAATATTATTCAACCATAGTAAAGAATGATTCTGTCATTACGGCAATATGGATGGAACTGGAGATCCTAAGGTTAAGCTAAATATACCAGAAACAGAAATGCAAATATCACATGTTCTCAATTATATGTGAGAGCTTAAAAAGTGGATCTCATAAAGATAGTAGATTGGTGATTACTAGAGTCTGGGAAAGGTGGGGCATGAGAAAAAGTCAATGGGTACAAATACAGTTAGAAGAAATAAAATCTAGTGTTCACTAAATCAGTTGGGTGACTATAATTAACAATAATCTATTGTACTTTACAAAATGGCTAGAAGAGAATATTCAAATGTTCCTAACATAAAGAAAAGATAAATATTTAAGGTGATTGATATGTCAATTAATGTGATTTAATCTTTACACTTTATATGAATGTATCAGAATTCCAGATGTATTCCAATATGTGTCTCTTATTAAGTATCAATTTAAAAAATCTTCAACAAAGCCTCCAACAACCACTGGGAAAAGGAGAAACTTTTCAGTAAATAGTATTGGGAAAACTGACTGACCACATCCAGAAGAATGAAACAGACATCTATCATCATGCACAAAAAAATCAACTTTAAATGGACCAAAGACCTAAACTACAAAAATCTTAGAAAACACAGGAGGCAAATTGGAATAGGCAACCAATTACTGAGAAATTGGAATGGGCAACCAATTACTGATGAAAACCTCAAAGCCCATGCCATAAAACATAAGATAGACAAGTGGGAACTCATCAAATTGAAAAGCTTCTGCAAAGCAAAATAAACCATCAAGAAAGCAGGGAGACAGTCCACAGAAAAGAAAAAATATTGGCCTAATGCATATCTGACAAAGGCTGAACATCCAGGATCTACAAGGAACTCAAATGTGCTGACAGGAAAAAAACCGAAAAAACAAAAACAAAAAAATCCCCATTAAAAAGTGGGTAAAAGACATGAATAGACACATCTCAAAAGAAGACATACAAACAGCCAACAGGCACATGAAAAAATGTTCCGCCTCACTAATCATCAGAGAAATGCAAGTCAAAACCACATTTAGATACTACCTAACTCCAATAAGTATGGCCATCATTAATAAAGCAAAAAGTAGATGCTGGTGAGGATGTGGAGAAAATGGATCACTTCTATGCTGTTGGTAGGAATGCAAACTAGTTCAACTTCTATGGAAACCAGAGTGGCAATTCCTAAAAGAACTAGAAATTGACCTTCCCTACTACCCAGCAACCCACCTTCTGGTAATATACCCAGAGTAACTCAAATCATTCTATGAGAAGGATACCTACACACATATGTTTATTGCAGCACTTCACAGTAGCAAAAACACAGAACCACCCCTGTTGCCCATCAAAAGTGAACTGGATTAAAAAATATGTGGTACATATACATGATGGAATATTACACAGCCATAAAGAAGGACAAAAGTAAGGACTTTGCAGCAACTTGGATGGATTTAGAGTCTATCATATTCAGTTATCTATCACAGAAACAAAGAACTGAGTACTACATGTTCTCATTCATAAGTGGAGCATAATAGTACAAGAAAGGGATTGGTAGTAGCAGGACACTGTCAGTGGGAAAGGGGCACATACAGTCAATAAGGGTGCCTGATCCTAATCCAGAGAAAGTGTGGTGCAACAGGAAGCCCAAATGTCACCTGTATATAAACCACTTATGTTCCCAATTCTGACTTGTACCCCACATCTTTAAAATAAAATAAAATAGAAGGCAGAGAATTTTTTCTGAACCAAAACTCAAAAACCACAATTATAAAAATAGATTGAAAAATTTTGTGATGAAAGATGTCAAATTCCGTAAAATATTTCAGATGGTTTAGTTGAAGACAAATGTGAGAGACCTTAGGCCTATGACTCTCATGCCCCATCCTCAGGAGGTCTTAAAAATGTGTTGAATTACAGCTTAGTTATATACATTTTAGGAGGAAAGAAGTTCTAAGGAAATCATAAATGAATATATGTGGGATTTACATAGGTCTGGTCCAGGAAGGCAAAAGATTTTCAAGAGAGGTACTGCAGGTTATGGATGGGCTCAGAGATTTTCTGACTGGCAATTTGTAGTTCCTGTCTAAGGAATTTGGAAATAAGCATAGGACATGTCCTGTTGAAATAAGGGGTAGAAAAACTTCAAGTTTCTTGATGTGTAGATCAAGCTTCATAGGGAGCAGACTTCAGAGGGACTAGGTAAGCATCTTAAAAGATATCTGGAGTACCCAAGAGACACATGTAAAGGGTCATAAAATATTTTCATTTTTCTTCTTCATCTATTATCTGATCTTACGCCAGAGTCAGGCTGAAAGTCAACTATATTATGTAGGGGAGGTTAATAAAAAGCCTGTCTTCGTTAGGATTTTGGTAAGGTAAAAAAAGGGGGGGAGTGCAGAGTTTATTCCTCAGTTTGATGATACCAAAATCAAA
The DNA here is from genome assembly GCA_963574415.1 of Tarsius wallacei. Classification (NCBI taxonomy): domain Eukaryota; kingdom Metazoa; phylum Chordata; class Mammalia; order Primates; family Tarsiidae; genus Tarsius; species Tarsius wallacei. Next base: position 5,910 of record CAUYQG010135868.1, read on the forward strand.
TTTTTTTTAACAAAAATAGCTGCATAGTAGGAGAACATATTTCAGCATATGTACATGGCAGACTATTTGTGTGTTTTGAAATTTCAGTACAAAGCCTTATTCCTCTTTCTCCAGCACTTTCATTATTTATTTATTTGTTTTATTTTTTAGAAAGTAGGATTTATTAGGAAGACAGAAAAACTCCCACAGTGGGAGGGGACCTGAAAGAGGTTGCTCCCTCTCTAGCATTTTTGAAGGAGGCTTTCCCTGGTACCCCATCCCACTTCATGGTCTCCAGGCTGAAGGCTGGCCTTAAACCAGCAGTTCACGATGCCCTTCCTTCACTCATGTTAAGAATGTCACAGATCCCAGGTCTGGCTGAAAAGTTGTGTGCCCCTTCCAACTTCTCTGGAATATATATATGTATGCAGCTTTTCTACCCGTGGCCCCAGGTAACAGGCATAGTGTTAGGCCCACCCAACCTCCCATATTCCAGCATGGAGCCTGTTTCCAGCCCACCAATGCTGTGAGGTTGTGTGTGCGTGGTGTGTGGGTGTTTGTGTGCATGTGTGTGCGCATGTTTGTGTGTTTGTGTTTGCAGAAAAGATCACTTTCAATTCTTGTTACCTCTAAAAAAACTGAGTTTCAGAATTAGATTAGATAGCACGGTGTTCAACTTTTGACAGAAAAACTTATTTGTTGAGTTATGGTTGTGTCATTACCTTCTTTTTTAAATATTTTATTATTACTGTGTATTTGCATCAGAACACATTTTCAAAGCATGTGTTCACCATGTACATCATCTCGGCTAAAAGTTAAATTCTCAGTGCTTTTACCAAACCATTTAATATTCTGTAAAATATATCACTATTATTTAGAAAACAAAATATTTTAGTAAAAAGTTTAACATTTAATTACAATATTCATTTAAACCATTATTGAAATAGAAATTTTTGATAGTCTTGCCATCTTTGATTGTCTTCATTTTTTTTAGTAAACAATTGTAGTTCTCAGCATGAGTTGACATTTAAAGTGACTAATTCTACTGAATATTGTGATTCTACTGCTATTTAAAGTAAATGAGTCTTTGCAATTTCAGTGACAATTGTGTCAATAAAATGCCTGCAGGCCAAAGTCCTGTTTGATACTTCTAGAAAGAGCCTCTACAGGAAATTTAACATAATTACAGAATTGAATAATTTCAAAGTTTTAAAAAACAAAAAGCTTTGGGCTTATTGATTCAGCATTTTCTCTCTTCTTATTGTACCAGTTATTTTCATAATTCTATATTTGACTTTGTAACATTTACAGTGAAAATATTTTAAAAGATGCTCATACATTTCACTATTTAGAATCAATGAGATTTTTTGATAGTCCTACTAATTTCTGCTAATATATTGGAGAGTGCAATTTCTATCAACAAAAAATTTAATATTAAGTCCTTTATGTATAGAGATACAGGCAATATAGCATACTGGTATAAACTGAGGGTTCAAAATTCTCCCTTTATAAATAAGTAGCTGTGTGACTTGGACTAATATCACCCTTTCAAGCACTATGTCTGAAAATAACTTGTGAAAGATAAATGTAAAACAGAAAAATATTTTGCACAGAGCAAGTGCATTATAGTTAATAGCTACTACTACTACTACTTCTACTACTACTACTACTACTACTACTATTATTATTATTATTATTATTTTGAGTCAGAATCTCACTCTGTCATCCAGGCTGGAGTGCAATATCATGCTCATGGCCACCGCAGTCTCAACCTGCCTGTCTCAGGTGATCCGTCTGCCTCAGCCTTCCAAGTGGCTGGAACTATGCTCGTCACCAGCCCAACTAATTTTTTGACTTAGTGTAGAGACGAGGTCTTGCAAATTTACCCAGGTTGGTCTCGAACCCCTGAACTCAGGCAAACTTCTCGCCTTCACCTCCCAAAGTGCTGTGATTACAGGCGTGAGCCATCGTGCCTGGCAGTAGCTATTATTTTTTATGAACATTATGCCATATTCATTTTTGAATACTCAAATGATCTTTCACATCTCCTTGCATATTGTAATTGCTGATTAGGTTTCATCTGATTGTCTCTTTTTAAAATAAATTTTCCAACCTTAGAATTTTTCATTTTCTGGTACTTAAAAATATTTCATATGAAAAAACATTGCAAACTGTAAACATCATTAAAATGTTATACAAATATAAATTCTGCTATGGCCTTACTTCTACCAATGATGATGCCAACAGTGTCTACAAGTGTGCAAGTGGTAAAAGTGAAACTATATAAATATAAGCAGCAAACATCTCATAGTATGCGTGTGAAAGTTTTGCTATTGATTTTGAAATAACCGGGGGGGGGGCTGTTTGTTTGTTTGCTTGTTTCTTTCTAAGACTCAATATTAGTCTGGATAAATTTTTGTTTTTTTCTAAATAGTGAAAGAGAGTGAATAAGTTTATTCAGTTCACTCTTTAGGGAAATAACTCCACAGAGCAGGAAACAGAGTGACACAAAGGTGAAATAACTTGACAGGTAGCCCAGTGCATTGTCTTGTGAAAGTTACTGCCTATATTTCCTGGCATGCGTGTAAAGATGTATAGCCCCTTGACAAAAAATAATGGTTTTGGTTTAAGTAGATAAAAGTGTCCAAGAACATCATAATGAATGTCTATATTTTGTTCATTCTTTATTTACTTCACCTGAAATTTCAACATTTTAAAAGTAGGTTGATTGGGAATTTTATTTTCCTTTATTCTTTATCATGCTTTGAATAGAAGCTTTCAGGATCAATGCTTTACTTCTTAAAATCAACTTGATTCCGTGAAAATTAGTTTACTCCCATTTCAGGGAGACCAATTTTCCAGAGTAAACTGTCATGGTAGATTTGAAAAAAAAAAACTTCCAAATCCGCACTGCTTATAAGTATTCTTTAAGTATTATATGAATATTCTGTAAGTATTCTTTTCTAAAATTATTGCCTTCTAAATATACACTCTCCAGACTGTTCTTTATGTGGCACAACTCTGTTCATCATTACCTTTACCTCACTTTACAAAAGAAATGCATATTTCCCACTCTTCTCAAACCTAAGAATGGTGCACTGCTCTATGGTGTACATAAAACTTTGTGGCACCAACTAAAGGCACAGATGGAGAATGTGTCACTCTTGAGAGAGTGTAATAGGAACTGCAAAACAAGGAAGATTTTGTTGTGAGATAATAAGTGGGGCAACACTTATTCATCTAAAGTATGCTATATACTCCTGCCCTTGTCTTTCTAATCCATCTGTTTGCCTGTCTGCCTATATATCTATGCAATCTTTGGTGGATATATGTTAGAATTAGATTTCAGAACTGAAACGTGTATCATCATAACTCGTGAAAAACATGCCTCTTTAAATTAAAAAACGTAAGTCTGATTTTCCCGATCATTTTGACAATGAGAAATGACTTTGTCTGTTGTTTGGTGGCAGCATTTATCTTAAATTGAATTTGTTAAATCTGTAGTTATCAGTTTATAAGAAATATATATTTACTATGTATATATTTTATATATTAATAATTTACATATGAATATATATGTTTATTTCAATTATTTTAAGGCACTATAGGGTAGAAAAATGCAATATTTATTTATTCCTTTTATGTATGGTCTCTTATGTGGTTTATTTTGCTACTATAAAAAAACACCATAAACATCTTGTACATATCTCCCTATGTACAAATTGAATATAAGGAGTTCACATAGAATTATGCTGTATTTTGGTGTTTGTATTGTCCATCTTTATATTAGATATTTCAAAATTATTTTCAAACATGATTATATTAAATTATGTTGCAACTCCATCAGAGTTTAAGAGTTTTGATTTTTCATTTGTTTTCATCTTCTCTAACAATTGCTATTACCATGGTTTTATTTATTTATTTATTTGTTTGTTTATTTATTTATTTATTTAGCCTATTTGACAAATGCTGGTGAATAGTTATGATCTTTTAGCCCCAAATCCACTTTGAAATGCTGTAGCTGGGACCAACTCTCCATTTCTGCTGGGAGATGGAGCACTGCTAGACTCTGCTAATAGGAAGTACTGGATGAAACTGCAAGCAAGGCTGGAGGAAGAAAGGGGTCTTGCTGCTTCCTGAGTGCTGGCTGTTTCCGTCAGCATCAGAAAACAGTTCACCCTGGCAGTAGCAATCGTTTTCCATTTAATATTTATGTCATTCATAGTCACTAAACTAGCCCTATCACATTCCCTAAGTAATATCAGTACATCAAGAGGTCTGAATTCCAACTCCACAGAGTTCCCTCTGCATTCTTGAGGTCCAGCAACAGGGGACTTTCTCCCCAGAGGTCTAGGTTCTGGTGCCACAGGGGCCTCCGCTGAACATCTGAGACCCAACACCAACCAGGATACAACCCCTCATCAGAGAGTATTTCCAGTTGTTGTTGTTTTTTTTAACTACCTGCTTCAAGTATTTAGGTGATAATATCCCAAACTGTTAGACTTGTTTCCCCAGTCCTCGAGTGGCTACTGCTTCCAAAAGTTGTACCTCCTTGAAAACTTCAGGTTTTCCCCTTGTCTTTTGTAAGTCCTCTAATGTTGAATTAAAATGTCCTATATTAATATATTTCTATTAAAATAACCAGTATATTTTATAGACATATTCTTGTAGCCTGACCAATACAAATGATATATTAAAAAGTACCACAATTTTGTTTTTAATTGAATTTATTAATAATATGGTTGAAGAGCTTCTTTTTATGAGACTTGACTAATCTAGTTTCTTTTTTAAATGAAACTCTTAACCTTTCTTTTGTTCGTTTTCCTATTGATTTGTTCATCATGTTAATGTTAGTTAGATTCTTTACATTGTGTGAAGCCTAATTCTTCTTTATTTTCAATACTTCAATTTCTGCTTGTGTTTAAAAGCTCTTTTGTTGGGGGAGGAGATAGACTCTTTTAATTTTGATGTAGTTGATTTAGTACTTCATCTTATAACTTCTGCTCCTTGTCCTGTCTTTCAATATTCTTCATGAAAATAAATGGTTCCAGTGAAATGATGAACCAAAACAATGTAAAATTTTTGGCAGTTTTACATATAGTTCCTAAATAATAGTATATAATTAAAAAATTGTTATGCATTGCTGAGTCCAAAAAAATTAAAAAAAGAAATATTTCCAAGAGTGAGAAATATTAAAAGAACAAAAAGCAGAGAATTAAGCATATGAGTTGAAGCTATATTCTCAGGTAGTGAAAGGTAGGAACCACAAGAATCTTAGAACAGAAGAATTTGGTAACATAGTCCTAGCAGTAGTGCAGTCATTTCGTCTCAGTCCTAGCACTGATATGTATTGCTGAAGCTTTCTGCTAACCAGCCTATTCTTTTCCTCTTAATCACTAGCAAGATGCAAAACTGGCTTCCCAGGGTTAGGACTTGATAATTATTTCTAGCCCCTTAAAAATGTCTAGCCCTCATTGTTCTTCTAGGCATCTATTTTTCTGGCAATGATGTATGTTATCAATCTTCCATAACCAGCCTTCAGCCCACCACCTGGAGTCATAAGATATTGGTGCCTGGGGATGTCTAGAAACAAGACTTATGTGACTTCTGTTATCTATATCAAAGAATGTAACCTCCGGACTTACTTCTTAGACCAAAAGAGCCTTAAACATACCCAGCCTCTCAGCCTTCAAGGTCACATTTGCCTGAGTGCTAGTTTCTGTCTGTCTATGGAAAGTGAATAATAAACTTTGCTTCCTTCTCCTGTCCAATTCTTTGCATTATTCCCAAGGCACCAGTTCACCTTTCCTCAGTTTACCCTATGGAGCATTGGTCTTAAGAGACTGTTTTAATATTTTCTTTTTAAAACATTATAAAATATTTTCACAGATACTAAAAATGGAAATATAAGACTAATACATTTCCATGTTCCCATCACTGAGATCAAGAATTACTAAGATTTTGCCATGTTTGTTTCATCTATCTCCTTTTTCTTTTAAAACTAGTCCCAGACATAGTATAATTTCATCCCTGTATTTCAGTAATAAATCTCCAAGAAAAGTACACATTTCTTTGTAGTAATAATAGAGGAAAGGCAACGAATAACACCTCCAAATACTTGAGATAATGTGTCAGTTTAAAATTTTATAGCAGATAAGTAATTATGCAAAAGAGAAAAAGTAATTTTTCAGGCCAATATTTAACACTAAGCTACTAATAGATTGTCACTAAAATGATACACTTCAGGAAGAAAATATGGTCAATTATCTTTATTTGTGGTAGTATCTCTCTAAAGTTTCTATGAACAATGAATTAAGGAATGTTGTTTCAAGAGGAAATACAAAGTTAGGTTTCTTTGCGCCTCAGGGCACAACATTTTTGTCAATCAAAACACTGTCTATATTTTATAGGTTTGTTTGTCAATGTTCCTGTAAAATAAGCCAATCTTCTCAGTGTTAAAAACCTGCTCTCCACATGACTCATTCCTGTATAACACTTGGGAAGTATTTTAAAGATTCTTCCACAGTTTCCTGATCTCTAGATTCTGTCTTTTATGTAGATTTAACACTTTTCACACCTTATCATCTTTGAAACACAAGACATGGTAGCCAGGCAGCACAAGTGAGAAGGACTTAACATTTCTTGACCCTTTTTAACTTTCAGCTTTACAACAACGCTGCCCATTGTAATTTTTCTTATGGGTCATCATCTCATGAATCCGCAAGTTTAGTTGCTTTTCCATAGCTATGTCACACACTATAGATGTTACTTTAGCACGTTCCTGAGTGGTCTCACATACAGCATTTCCTCTTCCTTTCTCTGAATGCATGGTATTGTTGATTCATTTACATTGGACTCCCAGCCAACAGCACCAGAACTCATGCCTGAATGAAGCTTATCTAACACACGCATTTTCTCCATATGGCACATCACAGCCTTCATGTGCTTAGGAACACTAGGCAGCATTTCAGCTCTATGAGTAAGAGGCCATTTAAAACCAAAATCACACACACACACACACACACACACACCCAAAACCAGAAAATGTGAAAAACATGTCTCTAAGTTAACCAAAAAAGGACACTTTATTGTCTGCGAGCAGAACCAAGAAGGAAGGGCATTGTCTTGTTCAACCACAGCTGGAAATGTGAGTGCTGTGTAACTCAAATTTTTCACCACTCTGTGTATATCCATGAATGCCTAGGAAAAGGCTGTAAATATTATTAATGTATTATAATACCAATGTAAATATTATTAAAAATACTATTTTTAGTCTTACAAATGGTTTTAACCTATAGGTGAATAATGAGGATCAACTTGACAGAAGAAACAAAAAGATAAAAAATTCAGTGGGTAAGTTTACTAAAGCATTGGCTCTATTAAACCATAAAAATTATACATATTTTTACATAAAAACAACTATAGTTAAAATACTGAACAAAAAAATCATATAATAGGAGAGATCAAAACGAATATTTGATATGTTTGCCAAGATAGTGATAAGTAAATAAAACAAGAATGTTGAAAATTTTATTGTAATTACTTAAAAAATAAAAGTAGAATATTTTTCATTTATCAGATAAACACCAATTAAGAGAAAGCTAGGACGGCAATATGACATCAAGCAAAATGGAACACATGGAAAAATGTATTAATAGTGATAAATACTTAAATAACTTTCAACCAAGTTTAATAATTAATCTGTAGTCACTTTAACATATTCTCAAATTTTCATAACAAAACTAACATAATTTCAAAGGAAAAGAGTAATCTCTTAATACACGATTAACAGAAACTGACCTAATAAACAAACCAAACAAAAAAATAGTAAAAAAGATTTTAATTACATGATTGAAAGTCATATATATTATCATGCAAAGACATAATAAGTCAATATTCAGTCCGTTCAAATATATGTAGAACTTTTATAACTGATCACATTTCAATTAATTCAGAATTGCTTATAAATGATCGATTGTTAAATCTTTTATTTTTATAAACTTTATTTTAAAATAATGAACGTTAATATAATACTGTAAGAAGGGGAATGGTAGTAGCAGGACACTGCCGGGGATAGGGGGCGGGGAAACATAATATCAATAAGGGTACCTGATCTCAAACCAGGGGAAGTAGAGACCAAAAGAGGTGCAAACTTTACCTGTACGATGGCCACTTTTCTACCTAATCTTGAATTATACCCCACATCTTTAATAAAATAAGCTTACAGAAAAATTTTGAGATCAAGTACCTTATTGATGTTATGTGATCTCCCTTCCTCCCCTGGAAGTTTTCTTTTACTGCCAATGCCTTTCTTAGAGTATTATGATAAATGTTTATGGTCTGCTTATGAGTGAGAACATGTGGTACTCAGTTCTCTGTGTCTGTAATAGATCACTGAGTATGATAGACTCTAAATCCATCCAAGTTGCTGTGAAGTCCATAATTTTGTTCTTCTTTATGGCTGCAAAATATTCCCTTGTACATATATACCATGGTTTTTTTAATCGAGTCCACGTTTGATGGTTTCATGTTTTTGCTATTGTAAATAATGGCTGTAATAAACATGCATGTGCAGGTTTCTTTTTAATAGAATGATTTGAGCTCCGCTGGTTATATTCCCAGAAGAGGAATTGCTGGGTCGTATCTTTTAGGAATGGCCACACTGTTTTCCACAGAAGTTGTACTAGTTTACAATCCTACCAACAATGTAGAAGCATTCCTTTTTCTCCTCATCCTCCCCGGTATCTGTTCTTTTTTGACTTATTGATGATGACCATCCTGACTGGGGTTGTCAATGTGCTTTAATGTGCATTTCTTTGATGGTTAGTGAAACTGATAATTTTTTCATGTATCTGATGGCTGCTTGTATGTCTTCTTTTAAGAAATCTCTATTTACATTTGCCCACTTTTTAATAGGGCTGTTTGTTATTTTTTTCCTTTTGGTGCTTTTGAGTTCCTTATAGATTCTGAATGTTAGACCTCTGTCATATACACAACTGACAAATATTTTTTCCCAGATTGTGGGATGTCTCCGTCTCTCGATGGTTTCTTTTGCTTTGCAGAAGCTTGTCAGTTTGATGAGTTTTCATTTGTCTATTTTATCTCTTATGTCATACCTAATACTGATACTCCATATCCTTAAAATATAAACAAACAAATAAATCACAGTGAGTTAGTAGTAGCTTACTTTTAGCCAATTGAATGGCTAAAATGAAAAAAAAAAAGAATGACAATATCAAGGATTAACTAGGATGCAGAAAAACTAGGAACCCATAAATCACTGGTGAGATTACAAAGTAGTACAATTATTTTGGAAAAGTAGGCACCATTAAAGTTATGTATACTTATCCTCTGACCCAGCAATTCCAGCTAAAGATTAATAAATCTTTAGCTTTATTCATAATAGTAAAATATGGGCAGCAATTCAGGTGTCTAAAAGTAGATTAGCGAAACTTTGGTATGTTCATGTAATGAAAATTTACTTAGCAATAAAAATAAATTAACCATTGATACACACATGAATAAATCTTATGAATGAATCTCAAAGCATTATATTGAGTCAAAGAATTTGGACACAAATTATACATATTGTATAATTCCATTTATACGAACTTATAGAACACTTAATTTAATTCAAGGTGGTAAAAAATTAAACAGTGTTTGTGTTCATTTCAATAGATGAAAAAAAATTAACGGTGATGCTCTCCATGGAGGAGAGAAGGTATTGCCTTGCTTTGAAGGAGAATAAGGGAAACTTTTGAGATTGTGAAAATACTTTGTATCTTGATTTAGGTGATTGGTGGTTATACTGATTCATATATTTTCAGATGTCACCAAACTATATATTTCATATAAATGTATTTTATTTTATGTAAGTATACCTAGTTTAAAAAAAGATGTTTGGGAAAAATAAATCCAACTATAGTCAATATAGTCTCAAATAGGATGTAGTCAGTTTTCTTGACTTCATCTACAGTTTGAGTCAAGAATCCAAGATAATAAAATTTATTGGTAAACTGTGACCCCTGATTGTCTGGAAACCTAAGGTGTCTGTAGGCAAGTAAAGACTTCTAATATCACACACACACACAAAGAAAATAATTCCTTAGATAATGCCAAAACCACACAGCATGTACAGATGTGTGAGTACATCAAAATTAAATATTCTATATGGCAGAATACACCAAAAACAAACTAAAAAGATAAGAAGCAGATGTGTTAAAAATACTTAAATTAATATAAAAGATAAAAACTTCCCAAAAACAATAAGAAAAGACAAGCAACGTGTTTAAAAAGTAGGAGCGTAAGCTGGGCTCGGTGGCTCAGCCTGTAATCCCGCGCCTTGGGAGGCTGAGGTGAGTGGATTGCCTGAGCCCGCGGGTTTGAGACCCACCTGGGCAACTTGGCGAGACCTCA
>CAUYQG010135870.1:0-41601 GCA_963574415.1 Tarsius wallacei
TTAAAACTTGACTTCCTCTGTTCTCTCACTCCTTCCCTACTGCCTACAGTATCACTGAGTAATCCTAATTCTAAACTGCATATTTAAGTGGTTATGAAATTATATCTCATGTTCAATGTGTCCTGCTAAACTTCATTGCTCCTTATGTCCTCTCATAAAGTCTTAAATAATAGAAGGAAACTGGAAACAACCAGGGTGAACTTTGGCCGCTAATACTATTCTAGCAGGAATGGCAGGGGTAACGTGGTGAGTTTGGGCTCAGCATTCACCATACCCACCTCACCACACACCTACCCCAGCCTCAAGACCCTCCTGCAGTTATACCTGATTCCTTCTTCTTACCCTCAACCCCCCAGCCATGTTCTTGGATGGGAATATTCAATATTATAAAGAGGTCAATACTCTCTAGGCTAATTTATTCATTTAACACAATCTCAGTAATAAACCAACAGATTTCCCCTGTTCCCTTGAAACTAGACAAGATAGCAGAAAGTTTATATATACATAAAAAGCAAGAAACCCGAGAGATATCTTTAAAAAGCCCCCCAGAAACAGCAGCCAAAAAGCAGAGTAATGAGAAGAGACTGGCACTACTGGACAATTTGAAAGCACTGTATGTTCTCAATAGTGAGAACAGTGTGTGTGACATTGGCATAGGTGGATAGATTAAAGGAGTGGAACGGCAGCGGCAAGATAGGCCCAGAAGGCACATTAAGAATTAGTAGGCTGGGCTCGGTGGCTCAGCCTGTAATCCCAGCACTTTGGGAGGCTGAGGCGAATGGATTGCCTGAGCCCGCGGGTTCCAGACCAGCCCGGGCGACTTGGTGGGACCTTGTCTCTACAATAAATCAAAAAAATTAGCTGAGTGTGGTAGTGCACGCCTGTAGTTCTGGCCTACTTGGAAGGCTGAGACTGAAGGATCGCCAGAGCCCAGCAGGTTGATGCTGGGGTGACCGTGAGCGTGCCACTGCACTCCAGCCTGGGTGACGAAGTGAGACTCTGACGCAAAAAAAAAAAAAAAGAATTAGTAAATACACGGATGGCATCTCAAATCCATAAGGTAAACATAAATTTTTAGTAAATGGTATTGGGGCTAGGTGTGGTGGCTCATGCCTGTAATCTGAGCACTTTGGGAATGAGAGACGGGAGGATTACTTGAGCCCAGGAGTTCGAGACCAGCCTGGGCAGCATAGTGAGACCCTGTCTTTGCAAAAAATAAAAATTAAAAATTAAAAGAAATTAGCCAGATGTGGTGGCATACACCTGTAGCTCTAGCTACTAGGGAGGCTGAGACAGGAGGATCACTTGAGCCCAGGAATTTGAGGTTGTGCCACTGCTCGCCAGGCTGAGTGACAGAGTGAGACCCCGTCTTTGAGACAAACAAACAATACTGGGACAAGAGAATAGCCATTTCTGGAAAAAGATAAATTTGACTCCATACTTCATATGCATTCAGAAAAATCTCCAAATGAAGTAAAGAGTTAAATGTCAAAAAACAAACAAGCATAAAAGTGCTACAAGGAAACACAAGGTTCACTTTGGATGGGGACAGCCTTTCTATGATTCAAAATCTAAAAACCATGTAAAAAGAAAAGGTGGTTAAATTTGACTATTAAAAAAGAATTTAAAAAAACTTCTGCATGTCCAAAACACCATGTGCAGAGTCCAAAGGCAAATAACAAACTGTGGAAAAATTACTTGCAACTCATATCCCAAAGAGGTCAACCCTCTAATATTAAATGAATTAGAAATTGAGAAGGATATCCATGATCCCCAGAAAAATGGGCAAAGGGCATGAACACTGAATTCACAGAAAATGCAAATAGTCCTTCTCTGTTTGAATAGATGTGCAACCCATTCATAATGAGAGAAATCCAAACCAAGACTACTTCCAGAGATGCCATTACTCACTTCTCCAGCTGGGCAAAAATCCCAAATCTTGACAGAACACGTTATTGGCAAAGTTGTGGGGTAGGACATAGTCTCCATCATTGTTGGTGAGGTGTGAAATAGAAGAACTCTATGGAAGGAAGGCTGATAATATCTTCCAACATCACAGATGCAGTTACTCTTCTACCCAGCAATCCCACTTCTGGGAATCTATCCTGCAGATACACCTGTGCAGGAATGAAATCACACGTGTGTGAAGTCATTCATCAAGGCATTGTTTATAACGACAAAAGACTGGGAACAACCCAGGGGATTGGATGAACACGCTCTGGTATATCTACCTAGTGGAAAACTGCAACGGAAAAAAAGAAAAGGAAAATCTACACATATGGATATGTAGCGAGCTCCTGGATAATTTGTTAAATGAAAGAAGAAAGAGCGTGTAAATAGTGTATCTTTTGTGAAAGAAAGAGAAGAAATAAGAATATATATTATATACATTATATGTATATATCTATATATCTATGTGTCTATATATCTCAATTTTTGCTTCGCATAAAGAAACCTTGGAAAGATAAACAAGAAATGGACAACAGGCTTATCTGCTGGGGAAGTTGAGGGAGAGAGCGTTACAGGCACAGAGCTTCTCTGGGTGTGTCTTTGCATTGAGTCTGGACTTTTGATGAATACAGATATAATACCTGCCCTGTCCTGGAAATCTCTGTGTCCGAATCTGATCGGACCAGAGGAATCCCTTAAGTTACTTGTTAAAGTTTGATCCAGAGTCCTAGGACCCTGTTTGTGGGGAGGCCCAGGAATGTGCATTTCCTCACAAGCATGGGGCTATTCTGCATCAGGGAAGTCTGGGAAACTATTGAGGCTCATGTTTTCGATGCTACTTTGGCCCCAAGGAGTTAATTAGAAAAGACTGTGTCTCTGAAGGTCCTAACACGCACAGTGCTACGGTCCTGAAACTTGAAACCTCTTGTCCAAATCTGATGGGCATGGAAGCCCCAACCCTTCCCCCGGAGAACCTCCCCCAGGGGGCTGGCCTCCCATCTGCTGATAAACACTGCACTGTTGGGTGCCTGTCTCCAGCAAACGACAGTATTTCATTGAATTTTGTTTTGTGTAATTTAGAGTATAAAAATGATACATAATTATTTTTGTTTTTCAATATAAATTATAGTTGATTCTTGAACAATGCAGAAAATCTGCATATAACTTTTGACTCCCCTGAAACTTAACAACCACTACTAGTCTATTGTTGTTTACCAATAATCTAAAGTTGATTGTCATATTTTGTACGTAATAGGTATTATTATATATTGCATTTTTACAATATAGTAAATGAGAGAAAAGAAACTGTTATTAGAAAAATCATAAGGAGGAGAAAATACATTTACTATTCATTAAGTGAAAGTGGATCTTCATAAAGTCCACCATCTTTGTTGTCTTCATGTTGAGGAGACCGGAGGAGGAAGAAGAGAAGAAGTTGGACTTGCTTTCTCGAGGGAGGCAGAGGTGGAGGAAAATCTGAGCTTAAGTGGATCCGTGGAGTTCAGACCTGTGCTGTTCAGTCAACTGTTTGTGATAATCTTGAATGTAGTTTTTCAAACTCCCCCTCCTCCCTTCCCAGGGAGCCCTGGTACCCCCAGTATCTATCCCTCTTCCACCCCCAAATTTCACTGAAGAAGGACTGATGAAAGATGCTTCAAAGAGATTCCTCTGGTGCGTCCTCCCCTTCCAGGAACTCACCCTACACTTTTGTAAGACATAATGCAGAGGGAGAGTCAAGTCCTGAGTGGTGGGTAGGGGTTGTCATGACAGCCCAGTAGCCCTGGGAGGTTTCTTGGTTGTAGAAACTGCCCTCTGTCTCCTTTTTGCAGTTCTCAGGCTGCAGTTAGCAGTCCGTCTCTGCTCCCTCATCTCTTGGCTAACTATGGATCTGGGCACACAGCCCCCTTTCTTCTTGGGGGTTTTATAGCTAATCTCCAGGGGATACTGCAGGGGGGTAACCTCAAAAGTGACCATGCAGGGAGTGAGAAGCTGGGGCAATGAGGCTGTTCTTGGTCCTTAGGCGATAGTTTGAGACTGTCTCTGAGAGACTGTCTAGAAGTTAGAGAGATGTTTGCCAAGCTCAATGCACTCAACTGACTGAGAATGTTACCAGGAAAACCCAGGAACCTTCTGACCAGGCTCTTGTGGACCAATAGCCCAAGGGGCAAGAGGATTGCAGAGCTGTGCTCTAAGCTGCAGAGGCCGGCTGCCCACCATGAGTCCTCTGAAGCCTGGCCACCTGCATTGCCCCTCTTTCTTGGTCTTGGTTTTCCAGGTGGTGGGTTGGTGGTTGTAGTTGGTTTTTTTTTTTAATCAGGGAGAAAATGTCTGTTTCCTTCTGCTTCTCCCTGAAGTCCCCAAAGACTAATGAGAGCCTGCCTTGAAAAAACTTGGGGTTATTGTTATGCTGTTAACAACTGGGAATTGTGAGACAGAGATCAGATTTGCCAGATTGCAGTCTGTGGTAGGTATTGGGTGGGAGGAACTGGCAAGAACAGCCCGACATGTCCTCACCACTCTGCCCTGCCTGGATTCCACCTGTGACCCCATGCCCTACTTGGCTGCTGGTCCTGCTGCCTCTGGAAACATCATCTTGGAGGAGGGAGGAGAACTGGGATGGCCCCTCTCCTCTGTGGGCCTCAGTTTCCCCCCAGTAAAATGAGGCGCTGCTTTAGCTCATCTCCGGAGGTGCTTCCCGGCTGGAGCTCTGGTTCCTGCCTGGCTCCCCACTCAGCACTGGGATCTCTCTCTGGTAATCAGGGGTGTGGGAAACCCCATCAGAAAGGAAACATCTCTCAGCCCCTTTCCCGAGATGACAGAGCCACTTTTACTGGACTTGCTGTCATGGCATGGTGGGACAGTTTAATTTGCCTTGACAGAGTAAAGAATGCAAGCAGGGAGACCCCAACAGGAAGTGCCCACAGACCCCAGGCCGGTGTCCCCAGACTGACAGTGGCATGTGGCATTCGGAAGGCCAGCCAACCCACCCACCAGTCCCTGGTCGGCTCTGTGTGGCTTTGCTCCCTCTGGACCCAGGAAGAATAAACAATGCATATGCCCTTCAATCCCATCTGGAAACAGACATTTTCCCTCCCTCCGTTATTTTCTGTAAATTTTGCAGGCGTTCAGGCCCCGTTTCCTGCCACCCCCGCACTATCTTGGCTGTTCTCCCAGGTTCTTGAGCCAAAGCACTAGGGGGAAATCCATGCTGACTGCCGGGGACCCTGCGGCCAAGTGCAGGCGCTCTGTTCACCCCCCATTTGCCGCCTTCCTCTTCTTCCCTTCCTTCTTCCTCCAATGTGAGCTCTGGGGAGTCAGGGGTGGGTTGGGGGACTTCCAAAGAGAGCCATGTTGTGAGGAAAGTTCTCCTATTTTCTGGGGCCCAGAGGGCTCTGAAGGATAGCCGTTAGACCAGCACTGTGATTTGCAGGAAACTGCTGATCACAGGGGACAATTTAATGGGCAGCCAAGAAGATCTTTGGAACCTTCCTACTTTCCTTTCTGTGTTCCTCTCCCAACTTCTTAGGGTCTCCTTTCTCCCTTTGATCCTACCATGCTCCCTCTTATTCACTGGTATAAGCCCTTTGTTTTCTGCAGTCCCTACTACAGAGTCCTACTCCTAAGTGATGGTACTCATTTATTCTATCAACAAACATTGAGTGACTATTTTGTGCCAAGGAACATGGGGACACAGCGGTAAAGGAGTGACCAGCTCTGCCTTTGAAGAACTGACAGCCAAGTGGAAGGAAAGATAATTAAGAAAGCAATACAACACTGATCAATGCTGCAGGGTCCCAACACAGTCCCTGGGGTTCAGCGGAGGATTCTGGAAGGAAGAAACATAAGTATTCCCTCCCTTAACCCTGCAGCTCCCCTTCCCACAGTAGCCTGATGTTTGGAAGAGAGCAAACTCTTCCAGGAAAAAATTCACCAATGTGGGAAAGTCTCAGGTCCAGGTTAGTTCTCTCTGGATTGTTTCCACCGGACACAAAGGAGTTTATTCACCTAATCAGAGAATTCCTTGGAGGGAAGGCTTCTGCATGTGGCTCTTGACTTCTGAGTTTCTGCTCTAGCCCACACCTCCCTTTTGAAAAGCTGCCAGACTCTCACATAGACGATCAACATCTGGTGTGTATGTGTTTAAGTACTATTTTTGGAGGGAGGCCGGTACCAGGAATCCAGAAACCTGAATTTAGGCTGCTATTAATTAGCTTTGTGGCCTGGGTTGTCAGACCTTTCTGGACCTTGATTTCTTCACAGGATAGGGCAATGTTAACTGCCCTGTCTGCTTTCTTCAAAAGCTGCTGGGAGAGGGTTAGAGCGCATCTGTATAAATGTTGGAACAATGCTTGAAAAGGTCCCAAGTACGAGGGGTCATCCTTGCTTGTCCTCAGAAAAATGGGGCTTGTGCTCTTTTGCAGGTTGGGACTGATTACAAGATGGAGTCCCCTCTGCTTACATCCCCCTTCTGGTTCCTGTGAGTCCCTTCCTGGCTGCAGTGAGCTTTTGCCGCTAACACCTGCCCCCGAGAAAGACAGCTCTGGGGGTACCGAAGCTGCCTCCCCAAGCAATGGCCCCACCCCAGCTCTCCATCTATATCCTGGGAGCAGGGTATAGACTTCTGGCCTCACTGTCAGGGAATCTCTTGTGTGTAACTGACACCTGTGAGTTCCTCTGAGGGATCTGCCCAAAGGCCTCTACAGGGGACTTTGCCTGAGATTCCACGTGTGCTTGACTCTTTTTCATCCCTGTCACATGTCCCCTTCTGTCTTGCAGGTTTCTTCTGGGCGCACCTTCATAATAAATTGCTGGCACGTGAATACTGGCCTCAGATGATCAGGGTCTGTTTCTGGGGTGCTTGACTTTGGAGGAAAACTTTTTGGAGATAATGTACTGATGTGTTTTAGCAAAACAACAACAACAACAACAAAACAGGTGGAGAAGAAGGAGAAGCAGTTGGACAATGATTAAGCACCTACTGTGTGCTGGGCACTCTGCTAAATGGCTAATATTTCGCCTGATCCTTAAAAAATCTGTATGATTGCTATATTTCCATTTTATAGGTGAAGAAACCGAGCTCAGCAAGTTGAAATACTTCACCCAGGCAAAGAAGTTAGTAAGTGATATCTGACCTTGGTTGCCATACTCTTTTTGTTTTATTCTATTGCCTCCCTGACATGGCATGGATTTGGGGAACCTGAAAGCTGGCTTGGGGGTCCCTGAGAGGTAAGGGAGGCATCTCTTTAGGATAGCCTGGGCCTGGGCATAGGTCTCCCCCACAATCATATCCCTGAGCATGGGGCAGCCCTGGGAGCCCTTTGTTTCTTCTCCGACAGGGAGTTTGTGTGTATGACATTGCTACCTCTCCTGACAGATGGGGGGGATAGGAGGAGGGAAGGGGGGAGCACTGTCACCTTTTCTCCCTGCCCTAGCAAAAGAAAGAAGATGAGATGTCTTCCTGGGGCTGGGAGCACATGAAACACAAAAAGCTCTGTGGCCTGGAGCTACTCATTGCTTTCTGGGCCTCTGTTTCCTCATTTGTAAAATGGAAATGGTTAGACCTATGTGACCTTCCTCGTGGTGTTGGTGGGGGGCGGAATAAGAGAGCAGACACGGAAACTTAGTAGGGAGAATGACCAGACAGCCCCACGGACACGCCAGGGGTTCCAATTCTGGAGACTTCCCTGCATTGTACCTCTGCCTGAGTGCCCATGGGGTGGGGCCTAGGGTCCACACTGCAGAGGGTTGATCTCTACAGGATGGCTCCTGCCCTCCATCAGCTCCTGTGCAGTCCGACCTGCTGCTTAAGTGTCCCTTTCTTTTCCCGTCCCTCCCCAGGCAGCCATGTAAATAGTCTGTGCTGAATTCTGCACACACCTCCGTGGAAGGGGAATTATTTGCCAGATATACAGTGTCTGCGAGAAGGGCCTCTTATGAGTCAGTGTTCAAATATGTTACCGGCTCAATAAACAGAGGTTTGTTGTAAATTAAGGGAAGGAAGCGAGGTGCCTGCAACAGCCCTTGTTCATCTACTGCTTTCTATTAGCAACACTTTCCCCTTAAGTAGTGCATAATTCCCTGGGAACTGCTGGGCAGGCGGCTTGGCAGGGGGGATGTAATTACATTGCAGTTGTTAGGTCGTTAGAGCTACACAATACGGTTAGAGATAGACAGAGACGGCCCCTGGGGGGCTTGGCTGGGCTCCCAGAGGGACAAGAGGATGGTGAGAGGCAGGAAGAGGTGTTGAAGGTGGGGAGGAGCAGCCTGGGCAGGGGTGAGGGTTAGAGCTGGAAAACCAGGTTCTGCCTGTCACTGCAGGGATAGATGGGGAGGCTGGAGTCTTGCTGGGAGCCCAGAGCTGGTTGATTGGCAAGTGTTGGTGAGATGTGACTAGGTTCTGCCAGGACACAGGCCTCAGCCAGGATGAATGAGGCTGTTGTGGGAGTGAGGAGGAGTCAGAGATGAGGACAGCTGTGGGAGAGGGGAAGGAGTATACAGGGCCCAGGCGGAAATCTAACCAGGAGGAGGTTACCTCAGAGGGAGCTGGCTGTCTGACTGGTGGGTCTCACCCTCAGGAGGCATTTCTGGTACTTTCCACTTCCCAGCCAGGCCCCACAGAGGCCCATCCCATCCAGGATCTCCCCATTCTGAGTCAGTCCTGCCTAAGGCAACCGGAAGGACTTAGCCGGTCAGGCTGCCCTCTCCCTCCCCTGCCTCTGGGTCTCATAGGCTTCAGACTCTAGCCTGAGTTCATGTCAGGCACCCCAGGCTCAGGAAATGTTAGGTTGAACTGTGGGTTTGGGGTGAGGTGGCCCATCTGGTTTTTGATGTCAACTGTCCCGGCAGGTGTGTCCACTGAGATGTCGCTGTCCCCATCTGTCTTAGTCGCCCATTTGTGAGGACACGACTTAGGGCACCCCTGTTCTCACCATCTGGCCTTTTGGATATGTGTCTCTTCTCCCTCAGCCCAGGTTAATTGAACGGAGGGAGGGCATCCTTGAACCCTCAGTTACTGAGGCAAAATCTGAGTCTTCTCAGTCCCCTAAGGATGCAAGAGGCCAGAAGACGCTCTAGGCTCTTTGTTCTCTGTGCTTCAGTGTCCTTCCCCAAAGCGATGGTCAAGGAAAGGCCTAGTGCCTGGATGGGGGAGGGGCGGCAAGGAGCAGAGGGAAAAGTGTTGATACTCTCTAAATTCTTTCCCGCCACACTGAGAACGTCAGAAGAGACCTTGGACAACATCTTGTTCAGCTCCGTAGTTTATGGATGGGGAGCTGAGGCCCACAGTTAGACAGATCCTTAGTGGCAGAGGGCACCTGTCCCTTGGCAGAAGATTGTGCAATTGACATGCTGAAATGTTCCTGGCATGTGGTGAGTGCCCAATACATTTTAACTGAGTGAACAAATGAATTAATGAATAAATGAATAAAAAATGAATAAATGGTTTGGAGATTCTAGAGGTAAGCAGGTGAGGAAGCAGGAGATTCAATGAGAGCTCCGGAGCCCCCCGCTTTTTCCTCCCTCCCTCCCTCACTCTCTTCTCTTCTTCCTCTTTCCCTCCGTTTCTTCCTTCCTCTCTCCCTCTTTCCCTTGTTTCTGCCCTTCCCTTCTTTCTTTCCTTTTTTCTTCCTTTCCTTCCCTCCTTGCCTTCCTTATTTCTTCCCTCACTAACTCTTCTCTACCCCCTTGAGCTTCAGAAAGTGGTTTCTCCCTCCCTCCCCCCCCTTCCAATATCATGGCATGCATAGAAGATGATACCATTAGTAGGGCACACTAGAATAAATCGGGGAAGGATCAATGTCTTATAAACCCATAACCACTCCTCCTCCACCACTGTGCTGCAGTAGGCTACATGGGAATATCTGGATGTCATCTCCCACTGGGACCCTGGAGCTGGCTGGAAGCACATGCAAGCCTGAGGGACTGGGGACCCTGGCCCAGATGAGCAGGAGGAGAGATTGGTAGGTTCTATCTTAGGCTTCAAAGGAAAGAAGGTGTTTCATTCAGTGAGTGACACACAATGGCCATGGGTTTTGGTATGTTCCACCCCTGCTCATGATCACAGCTCCTCATTGGAGCTCTTTGGTGACTGAATGCCTGGCTGGCTGCTTGCTGGAGCCTGCCTGCTGCTGTGCTTGAGAGGGAGCTCATCAATGTTGCCCCTCCCACCTGACTCTCTTCCCCCCTCCCCAGCAGCAGAGCACCCGTGGTCAGCTGTCCAGTTCCTGCTCCACTGCTCTGAGTGCAAAAAATCCTAATTATGGCAGGTATGAAAGGTACTCCCAGGGTTACGGGATTGGAACAGAGCTCATCTTTCAGTTGGAGAGGGTAAGAGGGTGTCCTTGAAGAACTTGTGATTCTAAGGGTCTCTCTCCAATGCCCAGTCTTGTCATCCAGGCTGGATGAGAGGTCTGCATTCCCTCTGTGTCTCTTTTCTATTTCACATCTTCTCTACCCCCTTGAGCTTCAGGAAGTGGTTTCTCGTGCAGGATCCCATGTTGTGCAACGCTACAGAATGCCATGAGCTCACAGAGGAGAGCAGCAGGAAGCCTTGTCTCCAAGGCTGGCTCTCCAGGCCTGCTCTGTCTCTTGGTTGTAAGCCTATGCCTAGACTTCTCCAGAAGTTACCCACCTTCATGCTTTGCCCACTTTCCGATGCTGGGGCTCGTGTCAGCGTGGGCCATGTGGTGCAGTGGGAAGAGCCCTGGCCCAGGGTGCAAACATCTAGGTTTGAATCCTGGCTCTGTGGTGTTATCTTGGGCAACTAACCTCTGTGTGTGTGTGGCAGGGAGAGGTATGTATGTATGTGTAGGATGTGCGCATGTGTGGGGCATGTGTGTTTTACTCAAATTTAAGATAAACAAAAATACTCTTCATAGGGTTGGGGTAAAGGTCATATGACAGTATATTTGTAAGGGCATTTAGTAACATCCTAAATCACTCTGCAATATTGGTTATCACTGTTCAGTTCGACCCTGGGGTCTCAACCTTCCAATTGGCATTTAACTAGCTCAATGTCAGAAGAACCAGGCTATAAAGGACACACCTTCACCTTCTGTATTATGCAAACCCTAACCGAGGGATTGTTGGAGTGGGATCTTGGGGTAGCTTCTAAGATGAATGTTCCGGACATGCAATTAGCCTCCACTAGAAGGCTAGAGATGTATTGAACACCTATTCCAAATCTAAGTACTTGGGAGACATCAGTGAGCAAAACAAATACATTAGTTTAAGTCCATTGAGAAGAAGATACCACAATGGGGTTCGATTTATTGTAGCGTGAGCAAGGAAAGGCAGAGAGAGTCTTACAACATGATGCTGGTCTGCAGAAAGAGAGAGGGAAGGGCGGAGGCCTAGGGAAGAAAGTGCCTCAGGCTGGAGCGCAATTCCAGGAATGGTCTGGTCATGCCAGTGGGGAATTGCTGAACCACAGTCATAGCATAGGGGAGAAGGAGACATCTGAGACAAGCCCTGAAGGAGGTGCGGGTGTTAGGTGTGTGGCTGTCTGAGAGAAGAGTGTTCTACAAAGAGGAAATCTACAAAGAGGAAACCAGAGTGCAGAGGGCCAAGGGGAGACTAGGAGGAGAACACGTCTGAGAGGGGTGGGCTTATAGGCCTTTGCGTGGGCTTAGCTCTTATTTTGGGTGACCTGAGGAGATGATGGAGAGTTTGGACAGAGGAGTAATGGGCTCTTGATGTTTTAAAAGCATCGGCCTTGCTCTGTGTTGAGAATGGATTTGAGACAGCTAAGATGGAAGACTGGAGAGGGAAGTAATGACATTAACCAGGTGAGAGATGGTGGTGTCAGTGGACATGGTAAGGGGTCAGATTTGCATGTATTTTGAAGGTAGAGACAGCAGAGTGTCCTGATGGATTGGGGAGAGAAAGATAAGAGTAGAGAATGATGCTGACATTTTTGGCCTGAATAACTACAGGAAATTAGAGCCAATACCAGAAAAAAATAGAATGTGGAACTTTCAAGCCAGGAGAATTTTAATCTATCCAGTGGAGAGAAGGAAAAATGAGTATGAAAAAAGTGAAACAAGATAGCAAGCATAACTCTTCATATGATATCAATTTATAATAATTTAAATGAATTAAACTCATAATTCAAAATACAGACTCTTAAATTGGATTAAAAACACAAGATTTCGGAGTATATTTTCCATGAGAGACACAACAACAGATTGGAAATAAAGGATTAAAAGAAGAAACAGCAAGCAAATATAAACTAAAAAAATTTATAAGAAATAAGAGGTACATTGTATAATAGTAAGAGGAATAAAAGATCACAAAACTATAAAAAACATACAGTTTAACAATATAGCCTCAAATATATATGTGTATACTTATACGCATGCACACACATAGGGAAAAATAAATAAATTAAACAATTTATTTGAATATTTTAAACATATTCTTCTCATAAGTTTATAGAGCAAGCAGACACAATTTATTAAGTATATAAAATAATTGAACAACTCACTCAATAAACTTAAATCTATGTGTATAGTAACATGCAAACATACAATTTACACCTGAAAGAAATACACATTCTTTTGGTTATAGGTGGAACATTCACAAAAATGAATATAAATCAGAGCACAAAGGAAGCGTCAACAAATTCCAAAAAGTCAACATCATACAGGCAATATTCTCTGATCAAAATGCAGTGAAACGTGAAATCAGTTTTAAAAATCCCAAGTTTATATGTCTGGAAACTAAAAAGTGACAATACAAAAAAGTCTTTGGATTAAAAAAGAAATAATAAAGATAATTGCAAAATATTTAGAATTAAATGATTGAATAAGCCACATGGCCAATTCTGTGGGACACAGGAGAAAAAGCGTAGCCTTAAATCCATCTATGTCTAAGAAGATGCGGAATACTGGGAAAAAATGAGCTAAGTACTTATCTCAAGAGGCTGGAAAAGTAGGAACAGAATAAGCTTAAAGAAAAAGAGGGAACTATTAGATATAAAGGCAGACATAAATGAAAAGCAAATTACAACCCCAAAGTCACAGAAGCTTAGCAAAGTTGCAGTAGGACTTTTGAAAAGATTAATAAGAGACAAAACACTAGCAAGAGTGGTTGAGAAAAAATGTAATAAAAAGCAAGATTGAAAAAGGAAGAGAGGCTGGACTCGGCTCAGCCTGTAATCTCGTGCTTTGGGAAGCCGAGGTGAGTGAATTGCCTGAGCCCGCGGGTTTGAGACCCGCCTGGGCAACTTGGCGAGACCTCATCTCTACAATAAATCAAAAAAATTAGCCGGGAGTGGTAGTGCGCGCCTGTAGTTCCAGCTACTTGAGGTGGAAAGATCGCCGGAGCCCAGCAGGTCGAGGCTGTGGTCTGGGCAACTGAGTGAGACTCCAACTAAAAAAAAAAAAAAAAAAAAAGGAAGAGGACAGACATAACAAATATTTTAAAAATAGCAAAATGATATTACAAAGAAATACTGTAAAGCACCAATAAATTTAAAAAATTTTGAGTTGGATACTTTCTGAGAAAATGAGAAATGCCAAAATTGACAAAGAATAAATAGAAAACTCTAACAGCTCAGTAATGAGTAAAAAAAGTTAAAATCCTAACCAGTCCCTCCCTTTAAAGGCCTAGACCCATACCCCATTACAGTTGAGTTCTACAAAGCATTTATGGAGAAAATCACCCCCATTTTGCAGAAGCTGTTCCAGAAAATAGAAAAAGGAAAAAAAAAGTATTCTGATTCATTTAATGAAGCTAGTTTAATTGTTACTCTTAAACTAGACTAAGACAGGAGGGAAAAAATATAGGCCAATTTCACCTGCAAAAGTAGATGAAAACAACACTAAAGAAAGCATTAGTTAACTAAATCCAGTAGTGTATTAAAAACGATTGCCACAATAATGTTGGTGAGTTTCTGTGAATAATGCAGGGTGGTTTAACAGCAGAAAGTCTGGCAATTTACCACATTAATGGACCAAAAGAGAAAGAAAAAAGAAATCATATGATTGTCCCAAGAGTTGCAGAAAAAGCATTTGATGAATCTCGATAGCTTCATCCTTTCTATTATAATTATAATTATAATAGAAAGGATGGAGTTCAATACCCATTTGTAACAATAATCCTCGTGTTAATACATATTTTAGGAATCTAGGACTAGAAAGGAACTTCCCTGACTCTAGCAAGGTTGTTTGCTTCAAGCCAACAGCAAGTCACACCGAAAGGAGAAATGTGAGCTTCATTGTTTATTTAATTAAATTAAAATTTTTTTTTTAACAGAGTCTTACTCTGTGACCCAGTGGCATGAGCAATGCTCATTGCAGCCTCGAACTCCTAGTCTCCTCATACCTCAGCCTCCTGAGTAGCGGGGACTATAGGTGCATACTGCCACAGCTGGCTAATTTGTTTTCTTCTTCTTCTTTTTTTTTTTTTTTGAGTTGGAGTCTCACTCTGTTGCCCAGACTGGAGTGCAGTGGCACACTCCCGGTCACCACAGCCTTGACCTGCTGGGCTCCAGCGATCCTTCTGCCTCAGCCTTCCAAGTAGCCGGAACCACAGGTACGTGCTACCATGTCTGGCTAATTTTTGATTTGTAGCAATGAGGTCTCGCCCAGGTGGGTCTTGAACCCGTGGGCTCAGGCAATCCACTCGCCTCGGCCTCCCAAAGTTCTGGGATTACAGGTTGAGCCACCGCGCCTGGGTGTTTTATTCTTTTGTAGAGACAGGATCTTGCTATGTTGCCTAGGTTGATCTTGAACTCCTGGCCTCAAGCAATCCTCCTGTCCTGGCATCCCAAAGTTCTGGTATTACAGGCATAAGCCACTGGGTCAAGCCTTTATGGTTTTATTTGCTAAGGAGAAACTGACATGCACCCCAGGTCTGTCTGGCCCCAAATCCCATGCTCTTCCTCTTTTGCTCTTTTCCATCATGCAGGGGCAAAGGTTGAGGCATGAGCAGGCTTTAGGAATTTTCTTTGGAGCAAGGTCATTTTGGTTGATTATGACAGCAACTCACTTAAATCAGTTCTCAAAAAGTGGGAACCTGATTGTAGCTATGACAGGGGCAAAGTGTTCAATGATGTCTCCTTAGACTGTAAGGGATCTTGCAGTGCCTGGTCGGTGAGCAGAGCCCTGCCTGTCTTGTTGCTGGTTCCACGTGGTACCCGTTCAACACCCAAGGGATGAATGAATGGGTCACTCTGTTTTGTTCTTTAGTGTTTGATGGTGTGGGGAGAAAGGTGGTGGATTCCAGGAGAGACTGGCCATGGTGTTCCCTGATGTGGGCAGTAGTCCCGGTGTGTGGGATGCTGCAAAGAGCAATTGATCTGAGCATTTTTAGTAATTTTTGCCTTTCCCCAGCTCCTCAAGAAGACCTCAGTCAAGAACTATGTTTTAATCTTTGAGTCTTTTGGCTATTAGCTATGTAAGTTTTGTCTTTTCCCCCAAAGTGCTCCCATAATAAAGCAGGAGCCAAAAAACCATACTTTATTCGGTCACATAAGGAGACGTGGTCTCATGGACCCGAACAAGAACTAGGGTTCGTGCCCACTCTCTATCGCTCCTCCTCTGGGCCCCGAGTCCTTTCACCTGCGTATCCACCGGACACTTTTGTGCTTGCTCTTGATTTCACTTTCCTTCTCCCTCTTACTCTCCTCCTCTCCTTCCAACCCTTCTGGATCTGTGAAAATTTAAGAGTGTGAAACAATTATCCTGTGCAAAGTGCATGACAATTTCACATCCTTAATTCAGAGGACTAACAGAGACTGGCTGGTACCTCTTGGACCAAAGTTCAAATTCTTGTAAGAAGATCATTGATTTTCTCAGCTCAGATCAGTTGTCCACCCAGGTCCAATCAGTTATAGCCAGCTACGAGGCAGTGAAGAGGGGTGAGGACAGTGTCACTGGGACAAAGATGACTACAAGAGACCACATCTATGGGTAGAAGTTTGCTTTCAGAGAAGGAAGATGTGGGTTGGCTGGACTCCCCAGGTGCACTCTGCACCTGTCTTCACAAAAAGTGTAAGATCTTCCTAAAAGCCAGAGTCTAGCCAGAGAGAGTGTGACACGTGACTCTACATGTGAAGTGGTCAGGTCAGCTGCAGCTAAGACACTGACCATACAGAGGCAATGTCCAGTTGTCTGTCTGGAGATTTCTGAGGACAGGGAGCTCTTTCTAACTTGGAAGAAGAAAAATAGAGAAGAAAAGAATTCATAACAGCTTGACACGCTCCAGGCTGAACCCAGCAATTTTATTTTTACTTGTTCAGGAGGAGGAAGAAGTCATCGCTAATTCCACAATTACTTCATTCCAGAGTACTTGTGAAAAATGACTTCAAGTGAAAAATATTGTCTACTAAAGAATTAACTTAATAGATAATTTGGATTCAATTATTGGCTCAATACTAAAATTTGCTGGGAAAAGCGCAGGCAATATTTTATGACTGTCACATGATGCAGCGATTGTGAAATTAGTTATTAATGACTTATGAGAGAGACACTTAAAAAAAAAGTCAACGGGGGAAGAAAATACATCACTTACACTTTTATAGGGCAGGCTAAGATGGGGGATTCTTCCTCCTCCATTTCTCAAGTGATTCCAGTTTTGCTGACTGAGCCTCCTGCCTTGGTGCTGTCCTTCCTCTCCCCACGTGTGTGATTTGGGGCTGGCGTCATATGTGCATTCTTTGGGAGCAATTAGAAACTGAAGGTTGCTGCCATCCATCACAGTGAGGGGGACGCCATCTCTGTCTGCCCCAAAGCTAGGTGCTGACCTGTCCCCTTGGCTCCAGGGCATCAATTATCTCTGGCCGGCATTATGGGAACACCGAATGAACTTTTAAAACCAGAATGAATTGCAGGCAGTTTATGACCATTACTTCCCACCTATAACCTGCTTGCTAGTCATAGGGGTCTGTTTCAAAGTCCCTTGGGTTCACTTTGGGGGTGAAGATGATATACCTTCATTAGTGCCTTCAAAGTTACTGCTGGAGCTACCTTCTAAATTCAGCTTACGTGGTATTTGTTCATCCTTCCCATGAGTACTTACTGGGCTCTGACTCCATGCCCGGCACCGCAGTAGGGCCAGCGGGGAATGGGAGACATGAGGAAGATATGGCCCCTGCTCACTTACAGCCTCAAACCTAAGGAGGGAGGAGTCCAGGAAACAATGTGGGGGGGGGACACTTTTTTAGGACAAGGAAACTGCCTGGCTGAGTGACTGATGTGACATGTGGCCCATAGGGTGGGATGCTGGGGCTGGAAAATCCTGGCCAGTGGGGGGAGCAGTGTGGGGAGTCCAGATGCTGACATTGACCCAAGAGCGGTGGGAAGGGGCAGCTCATTCATTAACAAATACTGGGTTACACCTACCAGGTGCCAAAGAACTCTACAGGGCTCTCAATGACAGAGACACAAAGCCACAAAGCAGACCGATGCTCTGTGCAATTCATTCTAGTGTGCATGTGTGTGTTTGGGTGGAGGGAGATGACAATAATCGATACATGTTTAATGTGTAAATTATGTAGTATACTAGAAGAAAATAAGTGCTATAGAGAAAAGGCATACGGGGGGTTAGGAGGACTGAAGACATGGACCACAGAGGGTAGGGAGGGAACAATTGTAAATACAGTAGTCGGGGCTCATTGAGGAGGTGATGGCTGAATAAAGATTTTGTTTGTGGATCTCTGGGGAGAGATTTTTTTCAGGCAAAGGAACAGCCAGGGCACAGAATGTAAGACAGGAATGGACTCGTGTGTTCTGGGAATGGCAGTGAGGTTGTGCACCTTGAATAGAGCAAAGGGGTGGGTGGGAGTGGGTAGAGAGAGGAGCTTGGAGATGTGATGGGGGCTGGATCACGCGGTAGGGTCTTGGAGGCATTGTAAGGACTTGCTTTCTTCTCTGAGTGAATTGTGGAGCCCTTGGAGGTGTGATCTGAATTATGTTTTAAGGGGGTCCTTCTGCCTGTTGTATTGGGGCTAGACTGTAGGGGGCAGGGATGGAACCTGGGCCATCAGTGAGGAGGCTAAGACAGTGAGCCAGGTAAGAGAAGTGCATATGGCAGTGGAAATGGTGAGGTTCTGGATGCATTTTGAAGGAGGTTTTGATAGGCTTTGCTGGTGGGTGTATGAGAGGAAGAGAGAATTTCAGGTCTGCTCCAAAGCTGTCCACCGCAATAAACTTTGGGACCAAAATGTACACTTAAAGAGTTATGCTGTCTCTAGGCAAGACCATGTCCATGCTAGGCTCTCTTCCCTTGTCCTTCCTGCTTCCCTTACCCACCTTCTCCTGAGACTGGCCCTCAGTAAATCACTTACACACAGATCTCCATCTCAGGCCTTTCTTCTAAGGAACCTGAATGAAGATGATACACCTTTACAAAATTAACACCTTCAGGTAACCACCATCCAGATCAAGAAATTGAACCATGATCAGCATTCCAGAAATCCCCTGATGCCTCTTTCCAAAGGTTTTTATTTATCTGAATTATAACATCATAGATTAGTTTTCGTCTGCTTTTAAACTTAATAGAAATGCAGCCGTACAGTGTGTGTTCTTTTGTGTCTGGCTTCTTTTGCTTGAAATTTTGACATTCGTTCATAATGTTGCACTTGGTGGTCATTCATGCTCCTTCATTGCTGTATAGTGTTACGCTGTATAAATAGACGACACTTTCGTATTCAATCTAATATTGATGAGTGTTTTGGATTTTTTCTGGGTTTTAACTATTATAAGTAGTAATCCTATGAATATTCTTGTATGTGCCTTTTCCTGCATGTATGTACACATTTTTGTGGGGTATATTTTAAAGGATGGAATTGCTAGGTCATAAGACATATGGAAATCTTTAGTTTTAATAGATCCTGCCAAGCGTTTTCTCTCAGCGTCTGTACCAATTACTTTCCTGCCAACATGTCTGAGTATTCCAGTTGCTCCCTGTAATTTTTAGCATTTTATATTATCTGCTTTTTTCATTTCAGCAATTCTACTGGGTGGACAGTGATGTCTCATTATGGTTTTAATTAGCATTATTCTGTTGACAAAAAAGATTGAGCAGATTTTCATGTATATTGACCATTTGGATATACTAACTTTTGTAAAAATGCCTGTTCGTGTCTTTTACCCATTAAAAAACAATTGGGTCGCCTATCTTTATCTGATTGATTTTTAGGATTTCATTGTGTATTCTGGACACAAGCCCTTGATTATATACAATGCAAATATAATTTCTCACTCTGGATTGCCTTTCACCTTCTTAATGGCATATTAAAAAATGAACAGAAGCCTTTATTTGTAAGCTTATTATATATTTCCTTTAAGGTTATTACATTTTATGTCCTGTTTAAGAAATCTTTGCTTAGCTCACGATCTTGAAACTGTTCTACTATATGTTCTTTTTGAAGTTTTGTAGTTCTAAGGTTGTTGACCTGAGCTCCTGGAAGGATGGAGTTGCTATCCACTGAGATGGGAAGACTGGGTGTAATGGGTGTCTGAAAGGGGTTGAGGGGACATGGGAGTTCAGTTTGGGATATTTATATTTGAGGTAAGTATTTAGATATCCTAGTGACATTTCGCACACATGGTTGGATCTGTGAGTTAAGAGTTGAGGAGTTAGCCTGTCATGAAGCTAATATTAAAACATAAGTAGAGAAGACGCCAAACACAACTCCAAGGCCCAGCCATATTAATAGTTCTGGATGAGGAGGA
This sequence comes from Tarsius wallacei, assembly GCA_963574415.1. NCBI lineage: Eukaryota > Metazoa > Chordata > Mammalia > Primates > Tarsiidae > Tarsius > Tarsius wallacei. The sequence continues at coordinate 19,629 of CAUYQG010135870.1, forward strand.
ACCAGAAAGGAGATTGAGAGAGAGAGAAAAACCAGCAAGAAGGGAGAACATCAAGGGAACTTTAGTGTTCTGGAGGACTGGTGAAGAAAGCATATCTGGGAAAAGGGTTAGCATTATGTCGAATATCCTGGGTATGCCATACAAAATGAGGTTTGGAAACTGACCTTTGGATTCACAGTAGGGACGCCATTGGTGACATCGACAAGAACAGTTTAGGAGGAGGGTGGGGCTGAAAGATGGATTGGCGAAGGCCCAGAAATGACTGGGTCACACAGAAGGACCCCACTGGTAGCCCTGAAGGGTAGCTGGGCTACAGTGGGAACATAGGCCAGGCACCAGGACTCTAGAAGCAGGGAAGGACCTGTTAGCTGCAAGTCAGGGCAACAGACACAGGAGTGAAACAGTGAATCCTGCCAGACCCGAGTTGATTAAATGAGTCAGCTGAGCAAGGTGGGCACTTGCTGAGGGAGTACTCCTGGGCAGACTCATGGGGGCTGCAGAGGGAGAGACAGCTTTGTGAAAGTCCTAAGCCACGCTGAGCTCATAGGCGTGGCACACAGTGCTCTTCATGGATGGATTTTCCCCAACTCCTTTCTTTTTTTCCCTTCGTCTCCCTTCTTGTTCCTTCCGTGCTGAACTTTTAGCTTGGGGTTCTCTATTGCCTCAGCTGTTTCACACCTCAGGGTCTTCATTTAGTCTCTTTCCTCTCCTTTCGTCTGACCAATTCCTACATGTCCTTTTAGATTCAACTGGGGCAACTGACTCCAGGAAGTCCTCCATGACCATTCAGCACTCAGCATCTCTCTCTTTCAGAGCCCTGCTCTTGGTAGGCTCAATGGTTCCTTTATCTGAGTGAGATAGTGAGCTCATATCTTATCCATTTCTGTCCCTGGTGTCATGCACAATTTCTGGCACAGAGCAGGCCCTCAAATGGCTGCAACGGGACTGTGGAGGCACTTGCGTTAAAGGCAGGACATGGACAGGTGCTGGGAGGGAGAATGGTATTTCAGGCAGGAGAACAGTGTGAGCAGCGATTCAGCAATGCAGCCATGAGGTGACTGGGGTGTGTGGAAGCCTGACAGCCAGGACCAGTCGGGCATAGTGATGGCTCAGTGGGCGTTCGCCCCATTTGAGGTGGCAGTGGATGCATGTGTGTGTGCATGTGTGGCAGGCGAGGAAAGAGATCGTGGATATCAAATCAGGCTAATTTACATGGATAAGTGCAGCCAGTGAAGCTTGGCCGGAGGTTTCTGATTTATTTGGGGCAGGAGGAGATCCGGCAGGGAACTCCCCTCAGGTAAGTGAGCAGCGGTGTGGCCACCAGTATAAATAATCCTGCTGTCAGTCCGAGTTAGAGTCTCTGTTACTCTGCTAGTGCCAGAAGAGGAAGCACCGGGGCTGTTTCAGCAGTGTTTTTAGAGAGAGAGAGAGAGGGAGAGACTCCCTTTTTCCTCTTCCTGGATCACTGGAGGACTAATCTTTTATAAACAAGCTTGATTGCTTTTAATTCTAATTATAAAAGTGAAATGTGTTCAGTATAGAATATTTGAAAACCGCAGAATGGTATAAAGACAAAAATTCAAATAAAACCCCTATTCTACTACCTAAACATAACCACTATTAGAATTTTAAAGAATTCCTTCCAGTCTTTTTTTCTATGCATAAATGTATTTTTATAGTATGCCTTGTTACATTTCCAGTGTATGTTCTGACTTTTTTAAATGTAAGATTGTATTTTAAGCCTTTCCCTATGCCATTGAAATAAAATGGCTAGATTAGTCTACCTGGTAGCTGTGGTGCAATTTATTTAATCAGCCCCCAGTTAGTGGACATTAGAATTTCTAATTTTTTGTTCTTATCAATAATACTGCAATAAAAAACATTGCTTGCCTATATCTTGGATTATTTAGAATAAATTCCTAGGAGTCAGATTCTTGTTACATATTGTCAAATTGCTTTCCTGAACAATTATGTGGGTGTGGATGTTTTATATTTTTGTTTGGTTTTAATCAATTTACACTCCTATCAGTGATCATTGGGAATGATCATCTATGGCACTGAATATTACTATTAAAAATATTTAATGGCCATTGCTATTCTTATGTAGTAAGCTATATTCTTTGCCTACTTTTAATTTTTCTTTTTGTTGTTAAGTATGAGCTCTACATATAATGTAAAAAGGATTATTTAATTATATCCTTATTTTATTCCAGTGCATATTTTTTCTGTTTGTTTATAATGGGGTTTTTGACATGCACAGACTTTAATTTGGCACATAGAAAATGTTCTCAGTCTCTTTCTTGCTCTTATGCTTAGTTTTTTTCCACTCTAAGGTAAATTAACTATTTACCTATATTTCTTAGTTATTTTATGATTTCATATGATTTATGAATTATAAGATTCATCCATCTGATATTTATTTTGATGAAAATGGTTTTTTTCAGTTATTAACCAAATGCCCCAAATAATCTTTTTCTGCTGGTTTAGTGATGGCATCTATTTTTAAAGTAAATTCATATATGTGTGTGCATTTATTTACATACTTGAATTTGGCTGTGAACTATGCAATAATTTTCCCATCAGCTCCAAGCCATTTGATTGCTGTAGTTATAGTCAGTTTTAATACTTATCACAGCAAGCTCCTCTTATTACTCTTATTTTTAATAATGTTTTGGGAAAATTATTGCATCTTGGCTTTTATAGATGACCATTAGAGAATCATTTAGTTTAAGCATGAAGAAAAAAATTTCCTTGAAATTTTGATTGGAGTTATACTAAGTTTATAAATTAACATGTGAAGAACTGAACTTCTTTATAATCATCAGCATTCCCATCCACAAATATACTATCTTGACTCAAGTTTTCTTTCAACAAGGTAATATTGTTCTATTTACACAGGATTAGGGGAGTCTTCCTGGCTCACCTGGAAGATGGGAACTGGGGACAGAGGTGTCGGGGAGGCAGAGAGAGGCTGGACAGCAGCTTGTTCCTTCACCTTTAACCCCACATCACTCCCCAGGAAGCGCTACATGGGGCCTCTTTAAAGGGACACTGACTTCTGCCTGGAGGCTCAGGGCTGCCCAGGCCTTGTCTCGAAGCCTAGAGCAGGTACTGCCTCTATTTCTAGATCTTGCATGCTGCTCATGTCTTATTTCCACTCTCTTCACTTCTGATAATGTACTGGCTTTGGGTTTGTGGTTTTGCATAGCTCTGGGCGGATGGGTGGTGAGCAGGTATTGTTTTAGTAAAAGGACATTACCATAGGTATGAAGCTTGATTGGGTACATCGTCCATCTAAGCTGGCAAATGCAGGGTCTGATGACCCAACATGATGCCAACTAGGATCTCTGGCTCAGTGTCCTTGGTAATCATGCAAATCACAAATCCAGCTTATTCTTTGGCTGCCGCCTGTCATCTAAACTTTTGGGCTTTCTTTTTGGCTTATCTTTCTGGAGATAAAGCCAGAGTTGTACCTCCTCACCATTTTCAGTGTTTAGTTTCAGAAAATTCTGTCTAGACAGGCTGAGGCTCTGAGCCTAGATAGGCTCTGGGTCGCATCCCACCTTACCAGCACCATTTGGTTCCCTAGATACACTCACCTTGAGTCCTCTTGGAGCAGAGAGGTCAGGGGTTGCATTGGAATGGAGGAGCCAGTTGGGTGGGGAGGTCATTCTGGTCCTGGAGGTTGTCTCAAGACAGACGGTGGTACCAAAGAGCATCCAGGGGCTCAGAGTTTTCCTGGAATTCCGGATTGACAAGATCTTACCCTGACAATTTGATTGGATGTTAAAGTGTCAGAAACATCTCCAGCTCCTCTTGTGCTCTGGATATCCTCCTTATCCTGATCTGGGCCAGGAAGATGTACCCACATTGCACTCCAGTCCTCTCCTCCTAACTGTCTCAACCTGGCTGTCAGCTCCTTTCCCTTCACCCAGGTCCCTTTGGGATGGTGTCTGAGCTGACTTTCCCTGCTGGCAGTGACTCTCCTCAGGGTTTCCTGGTCTTGGCAAGAGGGAAGAATATGAGAGGAGGGCAAGAGCAGAAAGAAGCCCTCTGGGTCAGTTTCTCTGAGAGTTCTTATCACTCCAAAGAAAGTTTATCGAAAGCATTTGTCCAGGGAAACAAACAAACAAAAAGCACTTCTTTAGGTAAAGGGAAGGAGGCGGAGTTCACTGCTCTGTCTTTCCTTTTTTATCCAAAATGCAAATTTATGATTTGGGTGTGACTCCTTTGTGGTGAGGAATACTTAAGTAGGCCTCTGCCCACCCATCTGAGCCCCACCCAATCATGCTGTCCCTGGCATGTCACACTTCCTCAGGTCCTCGCTATCCTCCTACGTCATGCACCCCACACCTGAGGGCTGCTTCACCTCCCCCCCGACCCCGAGAGTTGGGCTCCGTGTCAAAGTCATGCAGAAGTGTCTAATTATAACAGATTAATCCATTAGGATTTACGCCTTTCTATTTATTGGCTGGAACTATCCATTTCACAGCTGTGGCTCCCACATCTAACCAGCTAGCAGGCAATTTAAATATAGAAAGCAATTTAACCTAGTTGGATACCAAGGCATCTCGCTTAATGTAGTGCATAAATTTTGGAGCTCTTTGCTCTCAGTCCTCAAAAGGGCAGCCAACAGTTTCATGTCCCGAAAAGATTTGGCTTTTCAGGGAATTTACACCCCAAGAAGGGATCCCAGGCATTGGGTAAAAGAAAGGAATCTTTTTAAAAACGAGGTTAGATGTTTTTTGCAGGTCAATCCAGCCTTACTTTTCTCTTCTTCTTTCGGGGAAATTAATCTTCTCCTTGACTGAGTTTTCTGGGAATTTGACATCGATTGGAGGGTATCTAATTTTCCTCTTTTTAACTTTCATGTACTGCCTGTTTGGGGAAAATGTTTTGCCCACATTGTGTCAATAGTCAGGGCCACCCTGCCTGCTAAGAGCTTGCAGTCTAGACAATACCATGCCTCAATTTTCCTGGTTCTCTCAGCTCCTGGCCCAGGACCTGGCTTGTAGCAGGCCCCCACAGAATATGTGCCGTGGCTGGGCAGTAAGGCGGAGGCAGGATCCCATGCAACCCTACAAGTCCAACTCTAAACCTTAAACTGGAAGAAACAGTGATCAAGACACACAGCCTAGGTAACATCTTTCCATGATGTGTAAACATGTGGTCATCTCCCTTTTAGGGAGTAGATGAGCTGAGGAAGAGGTCTTGCTGAGGCAAGAGAATAGTAGGAGAGACATCATACAAGTCTCCAAGTGCCTGAAGAGCTGCCACAAAGATGTGGGATTGGCTTTTTCTTTTTCCTTTCTACACGACCCCAGAGGGCAGAGCTGGTGGGTTAACAGGTGGAGGATATAGGAAGAAAGAGTTGTCTGACTTATTTATAGTTCAAACTTTGCACTGATCAAAGTTAAAGCAAAATTTATTTCAAAGGAACCCTGAAATTAAAGAGGTTATAAATTTTTTACCAACATTTATGCTTAAGCAGAAAGTAGACAGCCATGGCAGGAGGCCGTAGTGGGTTCTGGAACCAGACAGGGTCAGGAGACCTTGAAGATGTCTACCTGGGCTTCCATGGCCTGGGCCACCTTTGCATCTGTCTTCGGGAATCAGTGCACCTAACGTGCAGGCTGTTTTGTCTACTCCTTCTGGAAGATGGGAAAGGAAGACCACAGGTCTTGGAGGGTATTGGGAGCTTACATAGCTCCACAGTCCCTGAGCTAAGAGAGTGAGTGCAGGTCTCCTTGGGGCGCCCATTGGCTTGGGTTTAGTTTTCCCCGGGGCAAGGCAGACATCAGAGCAGTAGGGATGGAGTATGTATTAGTTTCCTAGGGTTCCCAAAACAAAGTATCACACAATGAGTGGCCTCAGCAACAGAAATATAGGGTCTCACAGTCATGGAGGCTAGAAGTCTGAAATCAGGGTGTGAGCAGGGCCATGCTCCCTCTGAAGGTGTTAGGGAAGGGTGTGTCTCAGGTCTCTCTCCACCTTTGGGTAGCTCCTTGGTTTGTGAAAGCTGAACTCTAATGTTTACGTAACACTCTCCCCATGTGTGTGTATTTGTCCAACTTTTCCCTTTTTTAAAGGATGTCAGTCATACTGGATTAGGAGTTCACCCTACTCAAGTATGACATCACCTTAACTCATTATATATGCAACAACCTCATTTCCAAGTAAGGTCTTGTCCTGAGGTACTGTGCATTAGAACTGTGACATATGAGTTTTGGGGGAACCCAATTCAACCCATACCAAGGTGTGAAGGGGTGGGCCATGGAATGGTTGGATTGATTATAAGATCCAGTGGAAGCTTTGGATGGCTTTTTGATAGGTGTGAAATAGTGTTCCAGGCTGATCCACTCACTCCCTAAACCCATCAATCCACTCGAGATAAAGCCCCAAGCAGGTATTTCTTCTTTTTTTGAATTCTAACAGCACTTAGAGTAGTTGGCACAGTTTAGTCCTTAATAACATCCTTATGCCATTTTTGGTTCCTGTAAAGAAACTATTACTGAGTACCTGATATATATGAGGCATGTCATCTATGCAATATCTCAATTAACCACCACTCTGTGAAATAGATTGTATTAATCCCATATTGCAGGTAGAACTGGATGGTGAGAAGCTGTTTGGTAACTTGCCCAAAGCCACCCAGCTAGCAGTAGCAGAAGTGGGATTTGACCTGTCTCTTTGACTTTAAAGTTCATTTTCTCTCTATTAGACCATGTAACTCCCAAGCTTGTTCATAAGCTTTTCAAGAGAGCAGACTTCTTTCGCATTCTGCTCGCTACCAGCTTGATTAGAATTCAATGTAGATAGTCCTTCAGTTCCTTGTGGTAAAATGCCCAGGCTCTGCTAGATAATATCTAAGCCTCTTTTTATTTTATTTTATTTATTTTAAAAATTATTTTATTTTAGACTCAAGGGGTTCATGTGCAGGTTTGTTACATAGGTCTATTGTGTGATGATGAGGTTTGGGCTGCAACTGAGCCCGTCACCCAGGTGGTGTGCATGATACCCAATGGGTGGCTTTTCAATCCTTGCCTCCCTCCTTTCCTTCCTCCTCTCTTTAGGAGACACTGTTGTTCCTAACTTTATGCACGTGTGTATTCACGTGTTTAGTTCCCACTTATAAGCGAGGACATGTGGTGTCCGTTTTCTGTTTCTGTGATAATTCACTTAGAGTGATGGCAGTATCCATGTTGCTGCAAAGGACATGATTTTGTTCTTTTTGTGGCTGCATCGTATCGAAGCCACTTTTAGCTACTACGCTTCATAGTGAATGACCTCCTTTTGGACTATGGATTTGTTTACTTTGACTCTGGAGTCCAGTGGCTATTCACAGAATTGGTGTGTATACAGGGTAGCACAGAAGTGGAAATGACTGCATTGTGGGTAACTGTGTCCTAGGCTGGGTCCACTACTTGGAGGCCAGAAGCTCTGTGTTTTCTTCATTTCTCCAGGGGAGCATCAGGTCTTGGCACATTGATTTATACTCTCTCAACTCACAAGTCTTATGGGTAAGCCAGAAATGCTGCTTTATTAATATACAGTGAGGTGCAGTTGCCAAGAAGACGGAATGGTTGTGGAAGTTGAGCAGTACATGCGTGTCTCACTCCTTGAAAAACAACTCAAGTCTGAAAATTAGTCAACATGGAAAGAGACCAACAGCACTGAGGTGGTTGTGAGGGCTTAATACCAAGCTGTGGTAACCCACCCCAATCCTTTTCTTTTCTGGTTTTTTTTTTTTTGAGTATTTTTTTTTCAGCTTTCTTGAAGTATAGAGACAAATAAAAATTGTATACAACAAATGAAAGTTGTATATTTAAAATATACAACTTGATATTTTGATATTCAAATATATTGTGAAGTGATTGCCTCAGTCAAGCTATTTGACATATCCATCATTTTACATAGTTGCCATTTTGTTTCTTTTGGTTGGGTGGCAGGAACACATAAGATCTATCTTTTTAGCAAATTTCAATTATATAATACAGTATTGTTAATATAGTTATATTTGACTACTATAGACTATAGTCTAATATATACTATTGCTAGACACTTGATCTTCCAAATGTGTTCATCTTGCATGACTACAACTTTGTATCCTTTGACCAGCGTCTCCCCATTTCTCACCATCCCCGCACCCCCTCCCCATCTCCTGACAGCCACTTTTCTACGCTGTGCTTCTATGAGTTTGACTATTTTAGATTCCACATATAAGTGAGGTCATGCAGTATTTGTCTTTCTGTGTCTGGCTTATTTCACTTAGCCTAATGTCTTCCATCCAGGTTTGTTCACATTGCCATAAATGGCAGGATTTCTTTCTTTAAGATTGAATAATATTCCATTGTGTGTATGTGTGTGTGCATATCACATTTTCTTTATCCATTCACCCATCATTCGGCATTTAACATTGTTTCCACATCTTGGCTATTGTGAATAGTGCTGCAATGAACACAGGGATGCATATCTCTCTTCAACATACTGATTTCAATTCCTGTGTATATATACCCCCAAATAAGATTACTGGGTCACATGGTAGTTCTATTTTTAATTTTTGAGAAACCTCCATATTATTTTCCATAATCGTTGTGCTAATTTACATTCCCACCAACAATGTAAAATGGTTCCCTTTTCTCCACATCTTCACTGATACTTGTTATCTTTTGTCTTTTTAATAACTGCCACCCCAATAGGTGTGAGGCAATATCTCATTGTGACTTTGACTTGCATTTCCCTGTTGATTAGTGATGCTGTGCATGTTTTCACAGACTTGTTGCCCATTTGTGTGTCTTATTTTGAGAAACATCTGTTCAGATTCTTTGCTCATTTTTAAATCACAAATAAATAATAATAATTTATTTTTTGCTACTGAGTTGTGTGAGTTTCTTATATATTTTGGATAAAATATCCAATATTCCTCTCTTAGGCTCTATCTACCAAGTAGCCAGTGTATCAGGGTAGTACAGAAGTGGAAATGGCTGCCTCACGGGTAACTGTGTCCTAGGCTGGCTCTAAACCAGCAGTGACACCGTCCAACTGTATTTGCTGCAACCTGCCTTTCCTTATGTAGCATGTTTCATGACACAGAGGATGTGAGCTTTGCATTAGGTTGCCTGTTTTAGATGGCTGATATTTATTGGGTGCTGATCCCGTGCAGTATGCCAGGCTGTATATTGGTGGGGGCCAGAGAGACTGATATATGCTCAACAAGTCTATGAAGAGATGTCAGTATAATATAATAACAAGATGGGGCAGCTGCTGGATTTTATGGGAACATTTGGAGGGGCTGGAGCTTCAGGAAGGCCTCCAGGAAGAGACAGGGTGGGAGATGGATCTTGAAGAGTGAGTAAGCATTAGCTAACATCAAATCAAGAAAAGGAAACGAAGAAACAAATAACTGTCGAGTCTTGGCATAAAATAAGGAGTGTGTGTATGCCTGCATGTGTCTTTAAGTCGACTGGAATCAGAGGTCAAAATGCCAGAGATGATATGAAGTAATTGACAAATCATGGAGAGTGGTCTATACCAGGTTAAGGGACAAAGACTTAATTAGCCTTGCAGATGACAGAATCACTGAAATATTTCAAGCAGAGGAGTAGCAGGGGTCAGACTGGCGTCCTCTAGGGAGTTGGCTAAGTGGAGGGTTTCCTGATGGAATTCCTGCAGACTCCTATCTCTTCTACATACCTTATTGAAGGAGTCACACTGGAGGTGGGGAGAAGGGTTAGTTCTGGGTGGTTTGCAGGACCAGCTCTGCTTACACCGCAGGTAACTGCAGTGTCAGAGGGGAGGGAGGCATTTCCTGACATAGCAGCTGGGTTTTGAATTCATTCTCTTTTGGAGATTTAGAGTTCTCTGCTCTGGGGTACATTGTGGGCTATTGAAAGCCACTGCAGGGTGGGAAGACCGGGTGTGTGTTTGCCTGTGTGTGAGTGTGTGTGTATGTGTGTGTGTGTGTGTGTGTGTTGCCTGCGCATGTGGTCATCCACAACCATGAGCTTGGCATTAACCAATCAATACCTGGTTACTCTCTCCTCTCTATTCATTTAGCATCTATTCCCTTGCTGATTGCATCGTATTTATAATCTTTTTCTGTCTCTTCTGCTTAACAGTGGGCAGAGAATGGCTTCTTCATTTTGCAGGTAATCCCTGAACATAATAGATGTTCAGTAAATGTTTTTGGAATGAATGAGTAAATGGACGAATCCCAGGCCCTGGCGTGGGATTGCAGACAATGCTGAAGAAGGCAGCATGTCTTGCCGGTGGCTTATGCCAGGCGGGAAGCTGAGGGCGTGAAGAGACCTTAAGTACAGGGTAAGGTCTTTGATTAGCATATTAATTCATTGAGGGAAGAATTTACTTTGGAAACCTGTGGCTCCCACGGGAAGGTCATGAGTCAATGGGGCTTCAGGGTAGGTCTCTGTCAGCTGGGTTTTGAGCCTGGTCACCAGGCTTCTTAACTGCTCTAAATTACAGAAGAGTTGCAGGTGGGAGTGATGGGACAGGCTTCTGCGGGCCCTTTCCCTTGGAGCCTATTGGTGGTCTTCCAAGTATGGAGCATGCTTTCCTCTGACATAGCAGGTGGTGTCAGCTGGCAAATCCAGAAAGAATACTAAAGGAGGTATTATTTTTAAAAAAGATAGCTACACATCTAAACAATTTACTTTAATTTACAATATACAAATGTGTAGTTATTTGCCAATCTTTTGAGGAAGGGTCAAAGCCTATTCTGAGATTATGGGTCTTCTAATTAGAGCTTCCCTTCGTCTTTTTTGCATCAGTTGTGCTTGCGATGCGTCATATAAGAATCTTTTTTTTTGAATCAAAGTCTCACTCTGTTGTTTGTGCTGGAGTGCAGTGGCATGAGACTGCTCACTGCAGTCTCAACCTCCTGGGCTCAGGCGGTCCTTCCACCTCAGTCTCCTGAGTAGCTGGGACTACAGGCATACGCCACCACATCAGGTTAATTTTCTGATTTTTTTTTGTAGCTGTGAGGTCTTGCTATGTTGCCTAGGCTTTGAGCTCAAACTCCTGGGCTCAAGCAGTCCTCCTGCCCTAGCCTCCCAAACTGCTGGGATTATAGGTGTGAGCCACTGCACCCAGCTTTAAAAAGTGGAATAAAAACATCAAGACCACTGAGCATGGTGGCTCATGCCTGTGATCCTAGCACTTTGGGAGGCTGATACAACAGTATTGCCTGAGCCCAGGAGATCGAGACCACCCTGGGCAACATGGCAAGACCTCATCTCTACACTAAATCAAAAAATTAGCCAGGTATGGTGGCACATGCCTTTAGTCTCAGTTACGTGGAAGGATCACCTGAGCCCAGGAGGTCAAGGCTGTGGTGACAGAACGTGTGACTGCACTCCAGCCTGGGCAACAGAGTGAGACCCTGGCTCAAAAAAAAAAAAAAAAAAAAAAAAGGGAAGCATTAAGACTCATGCAATGCAATGTAAATGTAGAATTCTGGATTTTTAATGACTATGCCTAGCACTCCCCTACCCTCAAGACTCATGCAATGCAATGTAAATATAGAATTCTGGATTTTTAATGACTATGCCTAGCACTCCCCTACCCTCAAGACTCATGCAATGCAATATAAATGTAGAATTCTGGATTTTTAATGACTATGTCCAGCACTCCCCTACCCTGCTCCCCAAACCCCAGTCTGTCCCACCCACACTTTGTTTAACAACGTTGTTAATGACATGCCTTTATCAAGTCTTTCTGAAGCGTTCAATATGGTGTACTTAGAATCAACAGCCTCCATTTCATTTATTATTCCTTTTACAGCTTATTGCTTTGCATAATATTTAATCTAGACGCATAATCAACAATAATAAGTACAATTGGCAGCAGACTCCTGGTAAATAGACATTTTGCTGCCGGGAGAAGAGTCCAGGGTCTTCTGGGAGCAGCCCAGCGATTCCTATCCTCAGCTGGATGGGACCCAGTCAGTGGAGAGGGTAAGAGGGCATTTGCCTTGCACTCTGTTTTTCTGGTGACTTCAGGACTGGCCACTTTTGCTACTTTCCTCTTCTGTTAGTCTGTCATGGGTGGGGACTTGGGACCAGTGCTTTCTGAACTCCCTCTGGTTCTTTTTTTTTGAGTTGGAGTCTCACTTCATCACCCAGGCTGGAGTGCAGGGGCATGCTCACGGTCACCCCAGCGTCGACCTGCTGGGCTCCAGTGATCCTTCCGCCTCAACCTTCCAGGTAACCGGAACTACAGGTGCGCGCTACCACGCCTGACTAATTTTTGATTTATTTCGATTTATTGTAGACACGAGGTCTCACCAAGTTGCCCGGGCTGGTCTCAAACCCGCGGGCTCAGGTAATCCACTCACCTTGGCCTCCCAAAGTGTTGGGATTACAGGCTGAGCCACTGAACCCGGCCCTCCTCATGGTTCTAGAGCAGACTTCTGGGTATCCACAGGTAATGCTTCTAATCTCTCCTTCTTTCCCTTGCCTCCATCAGGCCCCATAAATCCTCCTCCCCAAGGTCCCTACAAACCTTTCTATATATGGGAAATCTCAGATCTCTCTTGATTTCTATAAACCACATTGACGTGGAATGGATTCCAGCTCTGCCACGTAGCAGAATGTAACCTTGGCCTTCATACTTAACTTTTTCCAGGCCATCACACCAGACTATCGTGGTATTAAATTAAATAAGGTACAATGTGGTTCAATAATAGCTAACATTATTGAGTGTCTACTATGAACCAAGCCAAGCTTTCATAGGTTACTTCATTTCATTTTTGCAACAACGCTGTGAGCTAGGTGCTGTTGATCCCAATTTACAGCAGAGGAAACCGAGTCAGGGAGGCAAAGTCAGCCAGCAAGAAGCAGAGCCAGAATTCAACCTCTGCAGTCTTACTCTAGCACCTACACTCTTAGTCTTTAAGAAATACCGCTTCCTCGGCTGGGCTTGGTGGCTCAAGCCTGTAATCCCAGCACTTTGGGAGGCTGAGGTGAGGAGTTTGCCTGAGTCCACAGGCTCGAGATCAGCCTGGGCAACTTGACGAGACATCATCTCTACAATAGATCAAAAAATTAGTCAGGCATGGTAGCATGCACCTGTAGTTCCAGCTACTTGGAATGCTGAAGCAGAAGGATAGCCTGAGCCCAGCAGGTTGATGCTGGGGTGGCTGTGAGTGTGCCACTGCACTCCTGCCTGGTGATGAAGTGAGATTACAACTAAAAACAAAAATTAAAATAAATAAATAAATAAACAAATAAATAAATAAATAAAAGAAATACCACCTCCTATTGCCAGCATTCTAATCACATGGTAGATCCATCACGAATGTATTCTCTCTTCTATTCTGAAATACCTGCCCTAGTCCCCATCCCAGGAGGGTAGAGCCAAGTATTCTGCCTCTTTATATAAGGTAATACCAAATGCAGTATGGCAGAGTTAGGTTCATGGCTACCCAAGATTCATCCTTCCAGTCTAGAGCTGTTGCTGGGAGGTGGCTGCCCAGTCAGGAATTTCATTTCTCAATGCTTCTTCTCCCATGTATGACTATGTGACTGAGTTCTGGTTAGTGGAATGTGAGCAGATGGGACACTAACCACTTCCAAGCTTGGCTCCCCAAAGTCTCCCAGCAGACATGTGCCTGGCCCCTGACATCCTCTTTTCCTTTCTCTCTGGCTCAATGTCAATGATGGAAGCCACAAAATGAAGAAGGCCTGTCTTAGTCTGTTATAGCAACTAGCAGAGTCTTGACGAAAGGACACATTGGGATCTGTATTAGTTCATTTGTGCTGCTGTAAAAAAATGCCGACTGGGTAATTTGTAAACAATAGAAGTTTATTTGATTCATGGTTCTGAAGTCTTGGAAGTCCAAGAGCATGGCACTAGCGTCTGGGGAGGACCTTTGTGATATATCATCCCATTGTGTAAAGCAAAGGGCTAGAGAGGAAGAGAGCAAGCAAGGGAGCAAGAAGGGATCAAACTTGCTTTAATAAAAGTCTACTCTCACGATAACTAACCCACTACTGTGAAAACATTACTCCATTTATGAGGGCAAAGCCTTCATGACCTAATCACCTCTTAAAGGTCCCACCTTTCAACACTGTTGCACTGGGAATTACGCTTCCGAAACATAAACTTTGAGGAACATATTCAAACTATAGTGTTCTACCCCTGCCCCCCAAATTCATGTCCTTCTTACAATGCAAAATACATTCATTCCATCCCAATAGCCCTCAATGTCTTATTTCAGTATCAACTCAAAAGTTTAAAGTTCATGTCTCATTTAAATTAGATATAGGTGTTACTCAAAGTATGATTTATTTTATCCTGAGGCAAATTCTTTCTGATTGTGAGCCTATGAAATCGAAACAAGTTATTTACTTACAAAATACAATGGCGGGACAAGACTAATACAGACGTTCCCATTCCAAAAAGGGGGAATAATAAAAAAAAAGGGGGTGGAGGGAGTTACTATTCCCAAATAAGTCTAAGACCCAACAAAGAAAGCAACATTAAGTCTTGAAGCTCAAGAATAATCTCTTTTGACTCCATGTCCCACACCCTGGGTATAGTGGGGAAGATGTTGGGCCCTCAAGGCCTCAGGCAGCCCCTATGGCTTTGCTGGGCTCAGTCTGCCCAGTGACTCTCATGAGTTGAAGTCTCAAGCCTACAATTCTTTCAGGTCAACCCCGCAAGCTGGTAACTCTACAGTTCTGGGTCAAGGCTATAGCTCCACTTGGCATTGCCCTGGTGGGACTCTCTATGGTGACTCCAAATCCCACATATCTGCTTGGCATTGCCCTAGGAGGGTGCCTCTGTGATGACTCTGCCCCTGTGACAAGTCTCTGCCTGGGTCCTCAGGCTGTCTGTGACATCCTTTGAAAATTAGGTGGAGGAAGCCATGACCCCACAGCTCTTACATTTTGCATGCCTACAGAATTAGCATCATGTAGACAATGCTAAAGTTTATGAGTTGGACCTTCTGGAAAGGTGGGTCAAGTTGCTCTTGGGCCCATTTGAGTCATGGCTGGGTGGCCAAGAGGTGCTGTGCCCAAATGTGGGGAGCAAAGGCCCAAGGTGGTTCTAGACAGCTAGCCTGTGGAGGGCATCTTGGGCTTATACTCTGAAATGCTTCTGGCCTCCTAGAGCTCTAAGTCTGTGTTTGGAGGGGCAGCCTAGAAGCTCTATAAAATGTCTTCAGGGTCATTCTCCCACTGTCATGATGATCTTTTCTATCCATACTTATCTCCACAAATTGTTACTTGGCTCATACTTAGTTTGCTTTCCTGAACACTTTTTTTTTCTATTCTTTACATGACCAGGTTGGAAAATTTCAAAATATTTTCATTCCACTTCTCTTTTAATTATAAAATTTGATCTTTAAGTCATTTCTTTTCTCTTGTGTCTTATTGTGTGCAGTTCAAAGTAGCCACGAAGCTCCTTCAGTATTTGCTTAGAAGTTTTTTCTGCCAGATAGTCTAGTTCATCATTTTTAAATTCTGCTTTCCATAAAGCCCTTGAGCATGGACATAATTCAGCCAAGTTCTTTGTGACTGTATAACAAGAATGGCCTTTACTCCAGTTTCTAATACCTTATTCCTCAGTTTCATCTGAGACCTTATCAGAGTGGCCTTTACTGTCCATATTTTTACCACAGTTCTGGTAAGGACCACTTAAAGAATCTCTAAGAAGATTCAGACTTCCCCTACCACTTTCTTCTTCTGACCCTTCATCAGAATCACCCTTAATACTCTGTTTATAGCAATCTTGGCTTTTTCTATCCTGGTCCTTCAAATTTTTCCAGCCTCTGCTCATCACCCAGTTTCAGAACTGCTTCCACATTTTTAGATATTTGCTATAGCAACAACCTCACTTCTGGTACCAATTTTCTATCTTTGTTCTTTTGTGCTGATATAACAGAATACCATAGATTGGGTAACTTATAAACAATAGAACTTTATTTGGCTCATGGTTCTGGAGGCTGGGAAGTTCAAGAACATGGTGCTGATATCTGGTGAATGCCTTTATGTTGTGTCATCCCATGACAGAAGACAGGTGGACAAGTAAGCACAAGAGCCAATGAGAGAGCAAGAGGGGGCCAAATTCACTTTGATTGCAAGCCCACTCTCATGATAACTAACCCACTCCCTTAATAGTAGCAGTAATCCATTCATGAGGGCACAGTCCGCAGGACCTAAGCACTTCTCAAATGTTCTGCCTTTCAACACTGTTACATTGGGCATTAAATTTCCAACATGTAAACTTTGGGGGACACATTCAACCATAGTAGGACCTCTCTGAACTTGTTGGATAGAACAAACTGCAATCCTCCTATAGTGATCTCTGTGGCTCACCACAATTTTGGTGTAGTATAATAGAATTTATTCTAATGTGTACATTGTGAGATACCATATCCCAAACTTATAGAAACTAAAACTCTATTTGCCACAATCAAGATAGTAGTGAAAAAAGGTGCTGTGGGATCAGGAAGAGCTCAGCTCATATTACATCCATGCCATTTTCCAGCTGTAGCACCTTAAACAGATTAATTAATTTCTCTGCTTCTTGGTTCCTTATCTGTAAAGAGACATAATAATATCTACTTTGCAGGGTTGTTGTGAGGATTAAATGAAAGTGACACTGCTCGGTAGATAGAGGGCAATCCACAAATGGCCTTTTATTTATAATTCATTCATTTGATAAGGGTTTAATGAAAATCTATGATATGTCCCCAACTATTCGAGGAGCAGAAGACATAGTGCCTACCCTTAGGAGATGAGCCTTTAATCGGGAAATGTGCTGAGTGCATAGAAAGCTGTTGGGTCCCATCCCTGGGTGGCACAGCTCCAGTTCTTGAGTAGTGGGTGTACACAGCAGTGCTGTGACATCTGCTCTTGGCCAGAGGGAAACTTTGCTGAGGAGGACAAGGCAGAGAGAAGTTGCCATTGGTCCCTGGAGGAGAAGAGAAGCCAAGGTGACTGCGTGGGACAAGGGTTCTATGGACTTCTGGTCCCCTTTGCCCACTGCTTGGAGAAGCCAGAGTGTTGAAGAGATTGGAGAGGTTGGGGGTAAAAGCTGTGGTCTTGAGTGTGTCCTGCACACCTGGCTGAGAGCAGGTCATGGAGCTACGACAGAGCTGACAACCCAGCTAGGGAGAGTTTTCTGGGAGGGGGTAGTCATTATAATCAGATCAGCCAGCTTTGCTGCCGTGAGCCATTGGTTGGGCCAGGGGGGATAGCTTCATGATGGTGCCCGAGCAGGGATTTAACAGCATTCTGCAGGCAACTGGTGCTTTCATCACCAAAATGTGGAGCATGGTTCCATGTCTCTGGCCATTGTTGGGGCACCAAGAGCAATTCCAGTGACAGAAAGAGGGACGGGAAGCCCAGTCATTCTTCTTGGCTTATTTTTGGGCAAGTCTCTGTTTTGCTACCATTTCACTGGATCCTTTACGAGAAAGGCACCACCTCGGGCATTCCTGAGCTCTTGGTATCTTCAGCCAAGAGGCCAGAACAGCTCCTCCAGGGACAGAGTGTCAGTAGACTCGTCATCCCTATGTGAGGACAACCACAGCCCAGTGTGCCAAGAGGCTCCTTGTCAGTGACAAAGGCCAGCAGTCTCCTTCCCCCCAGCTCCAGGTTCTCTGGCAGCTGTCTTGCGACCACAGATCCCTTTGTGTTCAGTGTTTTCCAGGTTAATTAATCCAATTATTATCATCACTGTAGTCTGTAATTAGGCACACTGTGCAATTATATCATCCATTCTGCATTATTGATGTGCAACTCGTTAGCCTAAGACAATTATTAATTCTTACCCTATTGGGTTGTGTTCCACACAAACACGATGCATCCTTGGTCCCCATGCTGGGGCGGTTATCCGGTGTTTTGAGATCTCTGCTTGGGCCTGGGCTTGCTGTATTGTTGGAGAGTCATTCAATGAGCATGAGTCGATGCCCCCACTGAGGGACGGTCTCCTTAGACAATCCCAAGTAGTAAGAGCTTTCTTAGCTGAACTGGGAAGGGGAGAATATGCCTCTGGTTCCCAGCCTTCCTATCCAGGCCTTTTCCGTACTGGAAGTCCCCCTGCTGCCCTCAGGGACCCAGCTGTATTCTCCCTGAACCCCAAGGGACTCCATCACTCATGCTTCAATGGCCTTATGAACATACAGGCCACCATGACCTTTTTTTGAGATATCTACTTGGATACCTGGAACCATGGGATTGTTGTGATGAGTCAGTCAAACACATGCTGCTTGACTGACTCATCACAACAATCGTCTGGGATAGGTATTATTTTCATTTTGTAGATGAGGAAGTCGAGGCTTGGAGAGATTTAGAAACTTGCCAAGGAAATGTGGAGATGAGATGTGAGCCCCGGTCAGCCTTACTTAAAAGCCCACACCTTCTAAGTGAAAGAAGTGAGCCTCATTTTATTTTATTTTAATTAATTAATTAATTAATTTTTGAGTTGGAGTCTCACTCTGTTGCCTAGACTGGAGTGCAGTGGCATGCTCCCGACCACCGCAGCCTCGTCCTGCTGGACTCTGGCTATCCTTCCACCTCAGCCTTCCAAGTAGCCATGGGCTCAGGCAACCCACACGCCTCGGCCTCCCAAAGTGCTGAGATTACAGGCTGAGCTACCGAGCCCAGCCACGGACCTCATTTTATAAAGAATACTGGGAGGTGGACATTTGAACCAGACTTGATGCTAAAGGAAAGAAGAATTAAGGAAGGGTGTCATGCATTAACTGGCAGGGAAGGGGGAGACAAAGGTGTCCAGCAGCAGGTCCTCCTGGACTCCTGGAGCCATGGTGTATGTGTAAGCAGTTGCAACTTCCACATGTGTGGCTGTGCCCCCCACTCCCACCACACTGCTGAGAAGGAGGTGACAAGAGCAGTGCCCCAGGTCTGCGGGCCTGTTCACAACTGTGTTTTCTGATGCTGTGGGACTTTCATGGGGAGACAATGGCATGCCAGGGTGGAGACAGGCCTCATCCTTGGGATCATCGTACCCTTCAGCACATATGGTATCTGGAGTAGATGGAGGGTATGTGACACTCTTTTTTTGAGTTGGAGTCTCACTTCATCACCCAGGCTAGAGTGCAGTGGCACACTCACAGCTACCCCAGCGTCAATCTGCTGGGCTCAGGTGATCCTTCTGCCTCAGTTTTCCAAGTAGTCGGAACTACAGGAGCGTGCTACCATGCCTGGCTAATTTTTTGATTTACTGTAGAGATGAAATCTTGCCAAGTTGCCCAGGCTGTTCTTGAACCTATGGGCTCAGGCAATCCCCTCACCCCAGCCTCCTAAAGTGCTGGGATTACAGGCTTGAGCCACTGTCCTGCCTGTGATACTCTTAATTGGGGTATCTGGCTTTTTGAAAGGTGCATGGGGAAGTACAGGACTCTAAGAGAGTCACCCAAGAGACTGCATACATCTCCCTACATCCTGTCTTGCTTGCCCCTCTTGTCCTAATCCAGGTGAGACCAAAGTGCACTGAGATGCAGGTAGGCTGAGAAGAAAAGCTGATGGCAAAGGGTAGCTTTCTGCTGAGGGACAGTGGGGCTGGAGTTGAGTGGGAACTCACTTCTTTTGACTGGGATGGTGTGATTACATGTGTCAGGACTCTCCTCTGTCCCTTCCTTCCCCCACTTTGTTCATCATGTTTTTTATTTTCTGTATTTTTTGATGTTTTGAGCCCTTGCTGGCTGGGTGAGACTACCCTTCCCAGGGTCAGCTGACTCCTGACAGCGTAACAACTTACTTGAGAACACGAACAAGCTGTTCATGCACAAACCAGCCAATCCTGAGCCCATCCCACCAGCTACCTCCCTTATCTAACTCTTCCCACCTAGCAAGATTCCTCCTGCCCTAAATCACCGCAGGGTCGGGTACTGACCAGTCAGCTAGAGACCACCCCACAGCCCAGAGTCCACTGACGTTGTTCCAACAAGCCCATCCTAAGCCTGCTCACGCTGTCTTGCCTTGCCTTTCATAGAACTGTGTACCAAGGGCCATGCTTCCTTGGCTCTGGCTTCTTCTGCCTCTTGGTGCTTGCCAACTTGGCCCTGCTGGTCGGCTGCGTCTCTCATTTCTAGAGAAACTGAGTAACAAACAATAGAATCTTCTCCCAATGGCATTAGTCTCTGTATGCTGTCACTTAGCACCTTTATACATTAAAATCCTGTAGGTAAATATATATATATTTTTGAGATGGTGTCTCACTCTGTCACCCAGGCTAGAGTATAGTGGCACAATCCCAGCTCACCACAGCCTTGACTTTACTGGGTTCAAGGGATCATTCCGCTTCAGCCTCCCATGTAGTTGGTACTGTAGGTGTGCACCATAATGCTTAACTATTTTTGTTGTTGTGTTGTTGTATTTTTTGTAGAGGCAAGGTCTCACTATGTTGCCTAGGCTGGTCTCAAACTCCTGGACTCAAGTAATCTCCCGACTTGGTCTCCAAAAGTGCGAGGATTACAGGTGTGAGCTTCCAGCCTACCTCAGGAACATTCTTATATAACTGCCACCAAGTCTAGCTTCATGGTCCCTAGCGCAACTTTGTCGGGACCTTGCTGGTACTTGTCACACCTGGAGGTGGCTGATTGTGAAGGTCGTTGTGGGTTTGACACACATTCTGAGTAGGAGATGGGATAATGATTCCAACCCTTTCCAGTTTATTTGAAAAGTCATAGTGGCTGACCCAAATCTGCATATACTTTTCAAGAGGTTTGGGGGCCACCAGGTGAGGATGTCTCAGAGTAGGCACAGATACTACCAGGGAATCTATTGAGGTGAGGAGAAAAGGGAGGAGGATGACTCAGTGTGGAGGGGACTTAAGGAGGAGACCCTGAGTGTCTCAACCATGGCCCGGGGATGCAGTGGCGGTGCCCAATGCCTCAGTTTCCCCACTTGCTTAATGGGAATCAAAAGCATTTGCTTCCTTTGCATCACAGGATTTAAGAGGGCTGGGGGGATGGGGCAGATAACTTTGAGAGTCTGGGTGGAAGCACTTTAGAAAGGCCTGGAACATCATCCCACTCTAGGACAGACAGCCTTGTGATGGGAAATTCAGGGAGTGTCAGAGATGGCAGGTCAGAGACGGCAAGGATTGGGGAGATGGCAGAGTCTTCCAATCAGGAAGAGAAAGGATTCATTCGTGCAGAGGTTCCGTGGCATGTTCTGGCATGTCTCCACAGACCCGGTCATCTGATGAAAAGGAAACAATTTCCCTGTGGCATCATTTTCAAAGACAGGATGAGGGAAATTAAAATTTTCAGTAGTGATAACAATGCAAAACACAATATAAATAAACTAGAGAAGAAACCGTGGTGATTTGTGGAAATAGTCGCAAAGTCTCAGGCTGGCCCAGGACCCAGAGGGGTCGTGGTAGCCACTGATGGGGACGGCACTGCCACAGGTAGGGGAAACAGCCGGAGGGCTTCCTATGGCTTCTGTGGGGGCCCTCGTCTCTGCTCTCCTCTCCACACTTCAACGGCTCTGTCTGACTCTGGAGACTTCCCTAACTGGTGCACGATAAGTCTTGGGCTCCTGTGAGAACGCCCAGTGGGACTCTGGCCTGGATGCTCAGTTCGGTGGCGCCAAGACGCCTACGATCCATAGGCAGAGGGAACAGGTGCTGAGCCATTTATGTATCACAGTTGGAGCCTTGAAAAGCTTCCTCCAGGCTTAGAAAAGCCTCCACAAATTTTTTCCTCATTCATTATTTCCCTTCCCATCTTCTTCCTGTCTTGTTTCTTCCCTCCCTCTCTTCTGTCCTCCTTCCTCCTTCCCTTCCGGTCTGGTCTTCCTCTCTCCGTCCCTCTCCCCCTCCTCCCCGCCTTCTCCTCCTCCTTTCTTTCCTTACTGTCTTCCTCTCTCTTTCTCTCCCTCCTCCTCTCCTTTTCTTCCTCCTTTCTTTCCCATCTTCCTTCTCCCTCCCTCTCTCCCTCCTCCCCTCCTTCTTTTTTTCTTTTCTTACCTTCCTG